>JAGDQP010005065.1:0-18572 GCA_022664845.1 Lepisma saccharinum | reverse complement strand
CAACGCCCTAGCCGAGCTGGTCTACCGGTCCCCGTAAGATCACCGAAGTCAAGCAGCTCTGGGTCTGGTCAGTGTTTGGATGGGTTACCGTTTCAGCACTTCAGATGGTGTTGCCTGTGCGGCGTCCACCCAGCGTCGTGAGGCCAATTGGGGAGCTACCTGAATAAAGAGGTAGCGATCACAGTTGGGAGCTTCGGCTCTCCTCTCCCAACACGTCTGGTCAGCGTGGGAGCAGTAGACCAACTCCTCCCTTCAAGGAGAGGCCTCATCCAGTAGTGGATCGAATATGGCTGTGATTTATTATATATATATATATATATATAGATATATATAAGCTCACTGCTTACAAATAAAGGGGTTCCGAATTCGAACCCTCCAGGACCCACTTTTACTGAAGGCCCCGTCTTTGGGACCTCATGTTTTCTCATCCAATTAAACGCATCCGGATTCGAAGCCTCCGGAACCCATTTTTGCTGAAGGTCCCGTCTTTGGGACCCGACGTTTTTTCATCCAATTGAAGACAATAGTAAACCATTCTCGGTTTACCTTGCCTATGGTCCTTCGGATCAATTTCATCGCCTTCTCCCACACAAATAAAACCCTGAAAACTAGTTTGTGGTTACAACAACTTGTAATTCACTGTTCCGAGTCGAAAATTAATAAATTGTACTAATATTAATAATATAACCAAACCAATAAATTATATTTAAAAAAAATAAATACACACTTTTCATGAATAATTCGTACTCAAAGTAAAAAAAATGTTTATGCATGAACGACTAAAAAGAAAATCATGGGCGCGTTAATTGAAGAATTTGTTAAGTGACTGTACATGAGAGCCCGCTCCATGCTTTTCCTTTTAGTCATGCATGAACAAAATATTTTTTTTTGCTTTTTTAGTACGAATTGTTTAAGAAAAGTATGCTTTTAAAAAGTTTTTCCAATTATTTTCCCCCCAAATCTTAACAATTCTGCAACCAGTAAAACTCCACAGCGTTGCTGGTTAGTGTTTATGAGTACATATCAAGCATTATCATACATTATCAAACAATCATTACCATACATGTTTATACACATTTCATTTTCAGATCAAGCATAGATCTTTCTCAAAAGTTCAGGATTATTCCCGAAAGATTGTCTCTGAACGGAATGGTACCTAGATTAGGACCCTTGCTTCTACCTTTCTCGCACAAAAGCAAATGCGATACTTTCAACAATAAAAGCCGACTGTGATATTTATTTGGTTTGCCAGCGTCCCAGGTTCGCGGGTTCTAGTTCCTCTTGGATGGATAATTGTGCATTTTAACTAGCATTACGAGTGTGCAATTTAAATTCCCATACCTCCCCATTGCCGTTCCTAAGTCCACGACGTTAGGCCTTACAACATGGAAGCCTGGGCGTTATCCGATTACCCGGAAGTTGCTCATTTCATCTCATTCTTTTCTTGCTGCTTTCCCTTGTTTCTGCTTTTCTTCGAAAAAGGAAGCAGTAAATCAGTCACTATTTGGCCCTTCCTTTCAACATATCGTGTTCATGGTAACGTCAATATTGTCAACTAGCCTTCAATGAGAGGAAGGAACAACTTCTTGTCATCATTCTCAGTCTTGTCAAGCTAAGTGTTGTGAGTGTAGTGTTGTGAAAGCTGTATGTTCTTGTGTTATTTACATATAAAGAGCACGAAAAAAAAAAACGGAAATCCTTTTAAAACAAAATGGAGTTGGAACCAGAGCTGAAAGTTTTGGCTGACACGGTGAGCCAAGTCAAAGCAGAGTTTCATTGCATTTGAACAGTGTTTCTTTCAGGAGTGACCTGGACTACAGAGCACGAAAATACGACGCCAAAAATTCCTAGTTCATTAAATTACCAGACCGGGTCCAGTGTCGGATCGGGTCAGCTACGTGGGGCTCAGGCCAGGTTTCAGCTCTGGTTGTAACTTCTAATAAGTATTAAACAATGACATCTACCTGCAACGAAAGTTGCATTGCGAGAAATTAATTTTTTGGACTCGCGCTGGCTTTCTGTAATTTTAATTTGTCCATTTTATGATCTACTTTGTTCCGTTAAATCTTTGCTCCGTTTCCAACAGAAAACAAAATAGCTTTCCCATTCTCTCGGACAATATTCCCGAAGTTCACTGTGCTAACCGCAAGACCTTTACGAGAAGAATATAATTTCCGGAACATTATATCCCCCCCTTAGCCCGTGCATTCTACAGTTGTGCTGCTTCCATCCCTCCGTTCCCTTCGCAAAACAAATACTGTAGATATTGGATAGCCGAAGTGTGCTGCTCATTCTCCAGCCTGTAGCTATAAGTATTTCAACGCACCTTTATTTTTTTTAAAAAATGGGTATCCTTTATTCGACATGTACCACCAATAGAAAATAATAGATCATACAATCCTGGATGAAGCAAATCTCAGCACTTTCTCAGTACGCTGTAAAATTAGTACCATTTTAAATATTACTGGAAATATTTAGAATATATTTATTTATGTTATTCGTTGCCAATATAGCATAAACAAAGCATTTGTCTGCGCTTTATTATGATAATCTCGCGAAGCAGTTTTGTCGAAATAAAGAACGACAGTTAATATAGCGGGTTTAAATGCACAAACGAGTAAATATTGAAACAAAAAATACTATGGATTCTAAACAAAAAGATGAATTTTCCTTATTTCAGGAAACACAAGCACCCCGCTATAAATATTAAAGTGGATGACAAGACTGGTTGAAAATGAAACTGCTTTATAGCATTCTTTTATAAAACGAATTGTTAATATAGGGTAAAGGAAGACATGCATCTCACACTATCTTTTTTTATTTAACAACTTCAAATTATTCATTAGAGAAATGGTTTATACTGAAGCTTCGTACGCGAAAGTTAGTACAACAGCTATAAAATATAAGTTAAAGATAAGGTATTAGTACTTCCACATACTAGCCGTATTACGCCCTCAAGCTGTTCAGATTTTCAACGTGTTTATCATATTTATAAAGTTCTATAACACAGTCATGTTCTTGGTTTATCGCAAAACATTCATTTGAAAAATTTTCGATTAGAAATGCTATTATGATCGGGCAAGGATCACGCGTTTTCGGTTGCATTAAATCATCCCATCGCAACGCAACGCAATAAATATTGGCTGCAAGCTAGAATCGAATGAATACATATTAAACGAACACAAATTTGGTTATGCCAATCTTAATACCGATTATGTAATTCAAAATGTTTATTTGTACTAAAAACTGACCCATTTAGTAATGATCAAATAATGTTAGGTACCCAAAAACGGCAAGGAGACATTTATTTCAAAAGTAGCACGAAAAATTAAAAAAGAACCGCTTTTTCCTGTTTTTCCCCCCCGGCGCTCGATGTTTTCGTTTTTTTTTTTTTGTATTTAATTTCTTATTTACTTAAATAATACACATCAAATACAGCACATCTACTTCTCTCTGAAACAAAAGAAAACATATCTGCTGAATAACTAACAAATTGAAAGAATAGTTTAATACGTATGTAACTACTAAAAACCAACAGCAATATACAAGAGAATATAGTAGCCCCAATTTGGCAAATAAGTACCGGAAGATACCGGTAGCAAATTTCTAAATCTACCGCTTTGAGCGAGGCGTCGTAACGTGCCAAAAGTGGAACAGAACTGCTCATTGGTCAATCAACTATGGCCGCCATGGGCATTCAGAACAGCTGCAGCATGGCGCGCATAAAATGAGTCCTTTGAAGTCTTTTTGGGGTATTGCAAGTCATGTTTCTTGGGCACGATACCACAGTTTATCTAGTTTAACTGTGGGAGGTCGCTGCCGTGAGAGGATAGTTTTCAATCATGGGTATGACGTGCTCGAACGACGATATATCAGTTTAACATGATCCCCAAAGAGCTTGAGAACATTGTGTCCATTCTGGAAGGCTGCAATTTAGCACAACATTAAAGATTAATTCCCTTGCATGTAGCATACTGTTTGCAATTTAACGACGTCAAGAACATAGACCTCTTTATAACATATTCTGCGAAACTTCCACTGTTTCCTTCAAAAAAAATATTGTTTAATTTTTTAAATGACAAATGCATAATTAGCTGTAGCAAAAAAAACAACTCATTATTGAAACATGCTAATGAGTAAAAAAAACAATATTTCAAATTACAATAAAATGATAAAAAAATACGGTTTAAAGAAAACGTGTTTATTTTATATAGCTCAGCTCATCCCGACGAAAACAGGAAATATTGGTAGCGAAAGTTTCCACAATATATATATGAGCTCCTGCGTAGCCTAGTCGGCAGCGCGAAAACGGAAATGCTTAAGATATGGTAAGTATTGAAATCTTGCGAGCGGAAAGTAACAAAACTAATTTCGTCAAAGAAACCAGCATTCTCTCCGCGCCATTTTTTTTGTTATTTTCCCCACAATTCGGGTCATTCTATGATTCTACATCATTAGGCAAAACTAATGAATGGACTCAGGTATATAAATGCATTGCGATGTAAATAACACACACAAGCGTCCAAACATGTGTTCGTAGGTTACAAATTTTCTTCGCCAGTACCTTTAAATCTAAAGAATAAAATTAAGGATGTATTCATTTAATATATAAGTACTTTAACTACTTGACACACACACAGGGATCACTGGACTCCAAGTACCCATTAGCCTTCACTTAGTACTAACATGACTGGGTAAAAATGCAACAGTTCAACTCTACCCCAGCGCTGATGCGCTTATACAAACGGATGTTGAAAAGCTAGGCTTGCCTGAAGGAACACATAACATGTTTAAATGTAGTACCAGAATATAATTGATCCCTGCCTTCAGGTTGGAAACATATTTACCACATTATATTGTTAGATGTTAAACCCGCGTTCTTTACATGTAATTTACATAGGTGACTCTGTACTCGCCTAAACATTACAACGGGAAGGAGTATCTACTCTATTTAATACTATAATTAGGGGCTTTTCAACTGTGGTTGCTTTAATTTTAGCTTGCTCACAGCTGAATAAAGAAACACGCGTAGTTCAAAGAGGACGAAATTAGTTACAACTGTAGTAACAAAAAGTAAAGGATGTAAATATTGATTTATGACATCAAAGGGAACATTATTATCAGTATTATTGATTATCTCGCACAGTAGCCCAAATAATTTAATATTGTTACAGAAACATAGATGGTTATTTCGAGCTACGTTCAAACCAATAGCCTAGAATGTAGAGATACATTTAACTTTAGCTTCAAGTAATTGAAAAAAGCGGACGGTTGTTTTAGTTTTAAACTACTCCAAATTTATCTGTAATGTACATTTTTACTGCGTACGTTTCATCTTCCATTTTCTCATTACAAAAATAAAACACAATCAAATACTAAAGCTTAAACACTGAACTGAAACCATAGATGCAAAGTAAAAAGGATTTCACTTTAAATATTTTAGACGAAAATAATATTACCTCATCATCATCCATTTCAACCTTCTCCTTTTTCACTTCAGTTAGTTCTTGCATAGCTGTGTACTCGTCTTCATTTGAAGCCATAACTGTTCTGATTCATTTAGTTCATTAAGGACAAACAACAAGAAATTCAGCAGTACCGTTTAAGGAGGTATACAAATCATCCATCCGTAGACTTTAATATATATCTTTGTAAGGTACTATAAATAGCTTATTCGTTCATTGCCTCCAGAGCACTAATATCGCAAGAGTTCCCGAAAAAAAAAAAATCTGTCTGAAACAAGAATGAGAATAAACAAAGTTACTTTTCATCAACAGTGAGTTATGATATCTATACGCACGTGGCAAAACGGACTAACCAGATTTTGAGTTTTATAAGTAATAAAGGTTTTAGGGTCACAGTTCTAAAAATAGAAGAATATTCTACACTTGCAAACGCTACTGACTTACGTGATTTCGAATTATACAAAAACTAATTCTTATGAAAATATTAAACAACTCAACTTTATTTAAATATTGACTTAGTCCGTTTGGACACGTGACTCTATGTAATCTATAGAAATAAGTGCATTAGCATCCCAGGAGGATTTCAATTATTTCTTTTTAATCTGAAAGACACAACCCTGTAATTAAGTTGGGAAGAAAAATTTATATTATAATTCATGGATGTCGTTTTCTCAATAGGAAACATGCACCTGTACATGGGTATAAAATAGAATATTTAAGCTCGCGTGAGGATACAAGCACACATAAGGAGCGTTATCGTTCGCTTTAAACACATATAATATGAAAAATAAAGCTAAGGGAAACATTTCCAGCTAAGCACATTTGCAAACAGAATATTGTAAAAGATTTACTCGATCAAATCAGCCAATTAATAGTTATACTGAAAATACCAATTTAAATAAATTAAATTTAACACATCCTAGAGTATTTAATACATTTACAATATGTTTGTAAAAGGAATTAAAAATTCCAATTTACCGACCTTCTGTTGTTTATAGACCCTCAACTGAAAATGCAGAGAAATCTAACACTGAATTTACATTTGACGTCATTCTCGTTACTAGTGATATGAAAGAAGTTGTTCTCCTACAGTTTTCATTTTGGGGGGAGAAGTAACGTGTGTTTTTTTCTTTTAATTTCTATTCACATATCCTCACATGGTTTGATAAATTCATGATATGTGTAAAATGTTCGCTCTTGTTAGAAATATATAAATAACTTTATTGGGATTAGCAGTGACAATTTTTTTTTTTTAATTATGAAATTGACCTCAGCCCGAAACAAAGATGTCCAAAGGTCATGAACCAACGGAACCTTGATCTCCAGTACAAGGGCGCTAATAAATTAATTTATGTGCTTCCCAAACAAAGTTTGGCGTGCACTTTTTTTAGCATAAGAATACTTAGTTTAACTAAATTGAAACGAGAAATGCATAAGATATGCTAAATACTGAATTTTAGGGATACAAAAACAAGAAGCCTCGCCTAAAAAACGTATATATTTACACGACACATGATTTTATATCTAACGTATGGAAGTGACTTTCCCCACTACTTATAATGCATAACATTGCACTGTTTCATAGAAAACATACAATCCAGCTTACTATACTACAAAAAAGGCGTTTGTTACAGGATGCATTATAGTAACATTTCTTCTATACAATTGCAACATATTCCAGCGATGTACCAAACCATCTCTGGTACCAGCTATGTACCAACCAACCTTTCCTTTGAGTGTATTTTGTTAACTATAACCGTTCTCTGCTTTCATTGTCTCATCTGCTTTAAAGCCAAATTTTATCAAAATTACTGCAAACAATAATCACATGTATTTATTACCTGAAATTATCGAAACACTCCCTCAAACACGTTTCTAATCAAATCTACTGCTTCCTTCAAATGGCTTTTGCCAAGAAAAAAAAAACAATACGAAATAATTTTCTGCGCTTATATAAAACTGCTTTGTTTCAATTCTTTTAAACAAGACAAAAGGCATCACTGAAATAATAATTTAATTACCTCCATCGCAAATTAGATGACACAACTTGGAACACCGGAATGATCTTATTCTATCAACAACGTTTGCAAATAAAAAATCTTCTTGCTATTTAAAGTTTTACCGTGCTTCTTACAATCTCTCCTTCTTTCAAATCACCTGTAAAATTAATTATCTCATGCAGAAGGTGCTTGGGAACACCTTCGAAATTGTCTTGTAACGCACTTACAATAAATAATATTAAAAAAAAATCGTTTCCAATAAAACTTATTTAGTGAAACAGAGAATAAATTTCAAAACTACACAAGTATGCAACGTCACGTGTTAAATATATTTGTCTTGAAACACTTGTTCCTGCGAAGTGGACACGCCAAGAAACACTATTACCGGTTCTTATTGCGCTCTTTCAAGCCGGACACAAGAGTATTGTTTTTATCCCCTTGTACAGAAACGCGAATGGATGTGCAGTAGCGGTTAAATGCAGAAGCGATTTGTTATTTTGCATTTTTGTAGAGGAAACATTTTCTCTTTGATCAGAAACCATGGAAAACTGACAACCATTATCGAATACACTTTACAGCCTTTTCCTCCTGTGAAATCAAAACATGTATCATGTATTGAATGGGGAAATGCACAAATGGATGTTAGAGTCTGTTTCTTTACGCATGACTACCGTGTTCAATTATTAACAAAAACACACTTCTGCGAACATTTTGCAAATGCTTCCAGCGTATGTAGTACAACTGTAAAGAAACAAGAGATAAAATTACATATACGACGACCGCACCAGCAATGGTCCACTTGCCAGTGTTTAATCAGCAAGGGAAACAAGCTGTAATAGAAGAGACGACATTGTATACAATGTGTCTTTTATACTTCGCTCTAGTTCCCACACAAGGGTTGCATCATTAACAGAGCTGAAAGCAAGACAATCAAAGGGAGTGAAAGTAGAATGGCCTAACAGCAGTAAATGTGTTTTATTTGGCACCAATCAGAAAATTAATATAAGGCACAACGATCGGACAATTTTCTGACTACCGCTACAGATCACAAATGATATTTTTCTCTGAATATCCTGCACTTTTTAAAAATAGGTTTCCTTTTCTGTAAAGAAAAGGCGAACAATAATAATAATAATAATAAAAACTATTTTTAAGTTGAATTTTACGCTTACCAGTAACTTACCTTAGGGGCTCCACAGTCTAGTGGTTTGAGCGTTGCACTCACGTCCGCGTGGTCCCGGGTTCAATTTCCAGTTGGAGTCCCACTTTTCGGCGTCCACCTAGCGTCACGAGGCAACCTATGCAGTCACGTGAATGATATGACGGCCGCACTCGGTCCTTCTGCCCTGGTTCGTGGTCAGATGCGCGCAGTGCTGACCACCCAGCTGTCACTAAGCTGACGGAGTTCCACCAAACGCGAACAGATGTTGTTAGGGCAGGCTCAGGACCTATCCGCGAGCTACGCCCGTGGTTGGTTATTTACATTGTTGCTTCCCTGATACTCCCAAAATTAATGTACGAACGCTGAAACGCGACAACCCAAGTGAAGTCTACAACAGGTTGTCTCGTACGTTTCGCTGCCAGATGGCAGTTATGCTGAGTGATGCCAACACTAAGTCGGCGAAAATTGATCGATATGTTTATCAAATGGACAGATAGAGGCCACATTTTTTTACATAGATCTAAATTTTTAATGGACGAATCAAGTTGAATGTTCGCACGTTAATAATGTCAGATAACCTAAGGTAAAGAATCTGAAACAAACAAAATAAAATAAGTCAAGTACAGAGACCAAGCTTACCCTAAACTGACAGAGATAAAAGCCTGCAATTACGAAAATAAAGTAAACAAATACTAGATTAGATCTCCAATATCTTGAGTAGTAGAAATGTTAGGACAGTCAATCCGCCTACCATATTTACATCCATGCTTTACAACATGTTCTGCGCCTGCGCGACAGTGGGTGGAGGTTTGGAAACGAGCTTCCTTGAGACACTATTCTAAAATATACGCCATGGCAGAGCCACCTGTTAGCGTTGCAATGAACTAAATAGTGCGGGTGGATCGCAACGACATTTAGAAACTTTATTCAAACCTTAGAGCTCATTTTCATGAACGTTTGCGTTGCTTGCGATTTGAGTAAATAGCCAATTGAAACGTGTTTCATTCAGTGTTTTCTTGTAAAGTAAACGTAACACGTGTTTCAATTGGTTACTCACCCAAATCGCAAGAAAGGGACGCAACGCAAGATTGAATGAAAATAAGCCCCTACGTCACAAGCGCGTTGAAGATTACACCAAAGAAAGTAATAAGTGATTGCTAAAAGTTCACACGTATACCTCGATAGTAGCGACATTTGCGGACAGTCCTGGTGTTCTCGGTTACTAACCAACGACGTTCTAATAGAGGATATGCGATTTTGATAAGAACGTGAAGCCAAACGTCACGTCCAGTTAGCCCACTTACTCCAATCAAAAACATTGTTTTGGGCTAACAAAGATGGCAACAAGATCTCTAGTTGATAGCAAATCTGGTACGCGTGATTATTTCTCTGCACATGAGATATAACTGAACGAAGAATAACTTGTAATATCTTGGAAAAACTCTTTTATCAGGTACAGACGAAAATGGATATAAAATCAAGAGGAAAGAGAACATAAGTTTAGAAGGCAAAGATGAGATAAAGAGCAACATAATCCTAGAGAATAGAAAAGACTAAACGAATAAACATTAGAACGTAAAATATTAAATTTTGGAAACATTTTATTTTATGAAATATAATGACTATTAGGGTTGAAACTTTGACATCTTAGACAACGAAGAGAAATAATCCCCGCGAATGGGATTGCTTGGCGGTATCGCGTGATCTTAGACTTGTGCTACCATCTGACGAGCTAGCCGGAGGACGGGAATCTTTGCATACTATACACAGTATAGTAAGATTCACTTCTTTTTATTTTCTTTCGTTGCACCTCGCTGTGTATTCCAGTCGCGATATTCTCGTCCAAGTTCATTATAACTTATTTGGTATGCCATTCGTTGACAAGTAACCGATGGCGCCATTTTCGGAGAGTTTTGTCATGACGTCACAATACGGACCCCACCAAATTCGTCTGCTAGCGCGCGTGTTTTTAGCATAGCTTAGTACGTAAAGTTTTAGTTTCTTTAGTTGTTGTGTTACATTTGTGTTCAGTGTGTTAAAGTATTTAATATAATAACTGTTATGTTTCCTTTGTAGTCTCTGTTTTTTAAACAGTAATCATAATAACTGTGCTTTTCCAACGTGTTTCAACATGAAAACAGGTTCGTTGCCAACCAAAGTGCAGGGGGAGGGGAAGCTGTTGATATATTGTTTGGGGCATGGGGCATGATGTATTTTTCCTCAGGGATTCGGCCAAGATTATTTTCAATTTAGAGTCAAAATTACGAGGGTATAAGTGGAGATTTACATGGTTCCTATCGATTTTTGACCGCAAGGCCTCTCAGCTTGGGCCTCTGATTCCCATCGTCTAGAGCTAGAAGCGAACTTGAAAAATAGTGTTAATTTTAACAACCTAAGTGAGAGAAAAGCAACAAAAGACTATAGGATATTGACGTCGCATTCACCACCTAGTGCTTTCAATAGAACTACAATAATTTAGGGTATTAATGCTACTTTTTTTTACTATCTTGCACGAGTCATTCAAATATTGATCGAGTTTTGAACACATGATTGTAACCAATGAGCTCTGCGTAAAGATACTAGAGTGATCGATTACTATCGAGAGTTAGACGCCACAGCTAAAATTTAACATAGATCGTCCACCTCCAATCTAAACGAATATAGACCAAGGTAACACAATTTTTTACACCTGTTAACGCTGTTCATCCCATTTTTTATTCATTTAATTCTTGAATTACGCACGCCTTGGACTGTGCATATAATAGTACATGCTGGAAATACTATTACGTCTCTTGGAAGAATTAAGACAGAAATAAAAAAAAGCGATAACAAGCGTAAAAACGGAGTTAGAATTGAGAATTCTATCCGTATCAGTTCAGATTAGAAGTGGACGATTGAGATTAATTGGCCCATCTGCTTCTTGGCTTCATATATTCATTATTTTAAAGTGACACCGATCAATCTAGTATCGCTTTTGGATAGATATAATATATTGTAACTCGTGCTTAATAAATCCCAAATAGATCAAGCTTAGAGAACAATGGGCAAACAAAGGACAATGTCGGGGAAGTAAATAATTCCGAAAATAACGTCAACAACAGCACTGCCATCTATGCGTGTTTGCTTCAGACATCATTTCGAAATCGTTCGCTTTCAGCTGCCCGTACCGGTCGCTTAGGCAGTAGAATATCGGATCACTAACCGGATGTCCGAGGCTCGAATCCAGCTCAACCTCTTTTAACTTCTTCTTTCACAACAACGTTACTTATTCTTGCTACTACTTGTGAATAAATACTTTCTTTTGCTTGTTTTTGTATTTTCAACAAGCTATACATGCATCATGGACATTCAATACCAAGAAATTTTTAGGACTCATTTTCAAGCCCGCTTACGTTGCTAGCGATTGAGTGAATAGCCAATTGAAACACGTGTTACAACACGTAATACACCTATACTACGAAACACCACGTGTTTCTATTAGCTACTCACCCTAATAACAAGCAACGCAAACGGGCTGGAAAATGAGTCCTTAGTGGGTGCAGGATGCAGGATTTGGATGAGTAGCCAATTGAAATACGTGTTATATTGCGTGTTCTACGCACTACGTAATAAAACGCATGCTTCAATTTTCTACTCACCCAGGTCGCACGCAAAGCAAACAACGATAGCTTGCATGTAAATCAGACCTAAGTAGTCCATGACACTTTATCGATGACCACTGTTGCCCCTCCTTTATCAGCTCTCTCTATCACTATGTCCTTCCTTTTCTTAATTCTCTCGTAGCCTCTTCGTTCTTCTTTCCTTAAATTCGTAGTTCTTCTGTGAACTTCCATCTTTACAAACGACATCACCTTCCTGCTCAATCTATCTCTGTTTTCTTCCTCTTTAACCCCCATAAACGCCTCCTCTATAGAATACACCATGTCATCAACTTTTATATCCCTGTATGTCTGGATGTTAAAGCTATGTTTCCAAGTTTAAAGAGGGATGCTATACTTGATATTGTTAAGGGTGCCATGGGGGAAGATGGGGTGAAAGGTTGGAAATGGGGGAAAGTTAGGAAAGCCCTCAACTTATTTTGGGATTTTGGTTTTTGCAAAGTGAAGAATGACATATATAGAATTAAGGAAGGTTTAAGTATAGGGTCTAAGATTAGTCCTGTATTATCTGATATCATTATGAATGTATGTGAGAGGAAGGTGGTAGAGAAGGGAAAAGGCAAGATTATGTATTTCTGTAGATACGTTGATGATTGTTTTGGGATATGGGAAGGCTCTAAAGAAGAACTGATAGAGTTTGTAGAAGGCATTGAGGATAAAGAAAAAGGAAGAGAGTTAGAGCTGGAGATAGAGAAGGGAGGTAGCTTATGTTACCTTGATATTTTAATGAGTAAAGAAGGGAGGAGAATTAAAATTCAATGTTATCAAAAAGAATGCAATGTTGGTATTTATTGTAATAAGGAAAGTAATGTGGATAAAAGCACCAAAACTAATTTTATAAGAAATATGATGACAAGAATTACTAGGATTTGTAGCAAAAATGTAGAAAACAATGTAAAAGCTTTTAAGGAACAGTTATATAAGAATGGGTATAGTAAAAGGGATATCATTAAGGTATCTGTGGATTCTAGGAGAACACAGAGGACGCAGAGATTATTAAAAAGATGTTAAGAAAGCAGGGTGTGAGATTGTACAGAAAAGGTAGTAGGAAGTTGTTGGATTTAGTCAGAAGTAGAGGAAAGGATAAAGGGAAGAAGAAGCAGAAAGGTGTAATTTATTGTATTAATTGTGAGGATTGTGATATGAAATATATTGGAGAGACGGGTAAATTGTTGAACGAGAAAATTAAACAACATAAAAATGATGTGAAATATGGTAGAGAGAGTAACGCTATATTCAAACATGTAAAAGAAAAAGGACTTAATGTGGACTGGGAAAAAGTGAATGTGTTAGAACATGAAGATAGTATGTGGCCTAGAAAATGGAAGGAGGCCTGATGGATAGAAAAAGAAGTAGATAAGAACTTAATGAACTGGACCAAAGGTTTTAGCATTAATAAAGAATGGAAGATTATTGTTGACAAACACAGAAATATGTATGTTAATTGAGGTGTTAGGGGGCTCTAAGTTTGCTTCATGTTGATTCTCTCTTGTTAACATGGGATGTTTTTTGGTGTCTCTGATTGGCTTCTTGTTCCGGCTAATGGGGATGCTGCTTGATCGGGCGTCTCTGATTGGCTGTTTGATTCAGCCAATGAGGGAGCAGGTAGTTTATTGGGCCTGTATTTATAAGTGTGTAATTTGTTGTACAGACTCAGTGTATGTCCGAGGAGGATCTTTGCTAGAAGGTCGAAACGTTACATGTAATTTATATTTTTTACGAATAGTATAGCCTTGTTCAGCAGTTTAATGTTTTATTTTGATCTTAATTGCAAGACGTGCAACTATGTTTTGTTGTCAGATATAAACATTGCTTGAGTAAAAACATAAGATTTTTTTAATAGAAACATTTGCAAATGCAGTAAAAATATCTTTACAACCATAACATCATTAAACTTTCCTTTAGGCATTTGGGCTTTTGTTTAACATTCACATTAACAGTTCCACATCCATTGTTTGTAATGTGATTAAACGTACACTATTGTAGGTATTCTACTGAGGGAAACAAACACTGTACAAACCAATACATTCGATACACTTTCCTGTCGAAACCAACCCCAGTCATGTTTCTCGGAAACTTTTGTTCTTCCCTTCCGCAATGATCAAGGTCAAGCTATTGGAAACAAAATATCATGCACTGCGGTAAACGTTCAAACTAAGTTTCCCGCGCAACCTTGCAAAATACCCTTGGAGCAAACTTGCTGAGCGTCTAAAATTCAAGGCATGGCCGAGCGACGCTTCTCTTCAGGCATGCCTTAGAAAATATAATTGTGGAAGCCTAATGCAAGTGTAATTTGAAAGGCTGAAGGGAATAGGGCAACACAAGGCAAATGCAAGCTTAACGTATACGTGCTTGCTACTAGGGTTAATGTAAAGCAACGATCTCCAACAAAAGATGGCAGCACTGCCTCCACATATGTATAATGTATTTTTATCGTTGCGTGAACTTTCAATCCTGCTTCCACAAATTCAAGCCTACAAAGTTCTAACTTTGAGGGAACAAAGTTCATAACCAATACAAGAGTTCTATCAATGCCGATTTGTTATTTTCGTTTTTCTTCGTTGTTGAAATCGCTTGATGTTGTTGTGAATATCAAAACCTATAACAATGAAGCTCTTTCAATAAAAAAAAATAAAGATCGGTATTGATCGAACTCTTGAATTGGTTATGAACTTTCTTCCCTGAAAATTAGAACTCTCCAGACTCGAATTTGTAGAAGCAGCACTGAAATTTCGTGGAACGACAAAATACGTTATACATATTCGGAGGTAATGCTGTCATCTTTTGTTGGGGATCGTTGTTTGTATTAACTTAAATACTAGTATTTGACCGGGTGAAGTGAGGCTCGGCATTTGTGTTCAAGAGCGGCCATATGGGAAGGCAAGGGGGCGCTTGCACCCCTAGCCGGAGAAAATTATGCAAGATAGAAAACAAAGATAAAATGTTTATATGTGCTTTCTATATTTTATTTTATTTATATATTTATTGTCAACACAACAAGCTTTGTAACCCAATTAGAGTGTCGATATTTGAAATGCTCATTTACGTACATTTTTTATTACGATATTTCTAAATGAGTTCGAAAATAGATCACTTACATCCAATTCGATGGAAATTCTACACATTTCACTGCAGGTAGTTACATATTCTCCAGATTGTTGATTTCCTAATTATATTGTCCTTGCCTTTTTGCAGTGGAAGTGACCAGTGTTGTCTACGCGAGCTTTTCATGACGGGACACGAAACTGTAACAATCATACCAAGTTGGTGCAGCCTAAGCCATTTTGAATTATATTCCTAACAAATAACAGATCATAAATGCTAAGTCTTTGCTCTAATGAACATAAGCATAGTACATTTTCTCTAATGTAGAAAAGTTGTTAAATGTTCTTCCCATTCTTATTTTAAAAGCTTCATTTGTAATAGTTTTTATGTAGCTGTTAAACGTTAAATTCATATCAAACGTGACACCAAGATCTTTTATTTACGTCGGGCCTACTTCTGAAGTTAACAATTAAATCTATAAATCGTTTTATTTGTACTGAATGATAAAATTTCGTATTAATTGAAAGTTGATTGATAACGCACCAGTTGCCTAAACTATGCTGTTGTTTAATGGCATCTTCATGGAATTAATTTTAGCATATATTTGAGGTCATCCGTAAATAGCTCCTTTTCACTGTTTGGTAAGAATTACGGTAGGTCAATAATTAACAAGACGAATAACAACGGTCCAAGATTCGGGCCTTGCGGGGCTCATGACAGTGCTATTTATTCGTCAGATATGTGTTCCTTAAATAGAACAGGCCGTCTGCGATTAGTTAGATAAGAGCATCTGAACCTAATCAAAGGCAGAGAGGAGTGATGGTGATTTAATTTACCTAGTAATACATTGTGATTAAGTCTGTCAAATGCTTTTTCAAAGTCAATATAAATTGCATCGACTTGCTTTCCTTTGTGCAACGACTTTTCAATAAAAGCTGCAACAGTTGTAAGATTTTTTTAGCGTGGATTCTTGTGAAACAATGGTATGTTGTTTAGTTGAGAAGACTGCGTTCAAATGATTAATAATTCGTTGATATACAATCAGTTCAGAGAATTTTGCAAAGATTGATAATTTCTCGTCTCTTGTTTGTTTTAGGTACAGGATAAACCAGCTAATTTCCATTTGTTAGGGAAAATACATGTTTTTAGTGCCAAGCTGAATGCAATCAATAGCGAATATTTAAATTTATCAATACATTCTTTCACTACATACAGATCTAATTGTAGTTTTTGACTCTAGATTCTTGGCCGCCTTTCCTATTTCGTTCAAATGCATTTGAGCTACAGGCAGTGCTCAGATTTGCTATCAAAATTACTGATCGGTTGAGAAAAGGATACAAATCCTGATTGGAAGTACTGTGGAAACGTATTAGCTATTTCTTCATTGTTACACAAATCTGACCCTGAAATTTATATATATTTGGGGGAATGTTTTGTTTTTAATAAATTTCCAAAGTTAACCTGGATCATCATTGATATTATCTTCAGAATTTGATATAAAGGTCTTATAGGCTATTTCTATGTTTTGCTTGACTTCTCTACGCAATCAAACAAATTCCTGATAGTACGGTTTTGAATTTTCAATTTTGTTTGTATAGACTTTATATGATAATTTTTTTTAACATTGAGCTTCGAAATAACGTCTTTAGTAAACCAGAACGGATACTTTTGGATATATTTTTTTTGCAGGGGACACAGTTGATAATTGTTTCATAAATAATATCTTAAAGTTTACTAACTAAGTCATTGACATTATTATACTCTTTTAAGGATTTCAAATCAACTTCCAGTATACTTTAGGGAGGTTTAATGTACTTTATGACATGGTTCTTTTTGCGCCCTTAATTTAGTAAATATTTTAGTGGTTATCATGTTGATAACTTTTAGTAAAACATAAAAAACAATCACTTTATTCTTGTCCCATCTGAAAACCACAAGATGGGCGCCCATGTTTGTGTTGTATATATGTGTGTTTCATGATAATTTTCCGAACGATTCGGATGGAACTTTCACAGATTGTTTATTGCTTCAAAAAATGTATTTCGTAAACCTCATTTTTATGTGGGCCACTCAAGTAGCTTTGGACTTCGGCCCGTCACGATTCGCCTTTCGCTGTTAAAATCCACACCCATGCCCCTGCCGGGACTCGAATCAGGGACCTTCGAGCCGATGGCCTACTGTCGCAGACGGTTAGCAGGTCAAGTTTAATTGATTGGTTTGTTTGTTTAACTGGTTTAATTGACAGGTCAAGTTCGTTTGGAAAGAAAATCTGACAAAGGGGAGAAATAGAGGATGAAACCCCCTAAAGATGCAAATCTAGAAAAAAAACAAGAAAACTATCATTACATAAAAACGAATTTAATGGATTGTTTTATGTTATAACTTATAATAACTTTATAATAGGGATGGCCACAATTTTTCAAAAAAGTTTTTAAATAAAAGAATTTTTCGAAAACGAAAAGATGCGATTTAAAAGGAAACTTTTTTGGACAAAAGAAAAACTATTTTTTTTCCGAAAAACGAATCTCTTCGGAAAATGTATTTTTTTTAAAAACCCTACTTTCGAAAATCGAAAAACAGTTTTTTCGAAAATGGCCATTACCAATGTATAGGGGCGGTATAGAGCAAGTGATGAAAGTTGCCGGTGGACAAATATTTTACTTGCCGTTGATCGCCCTGTTGTTGGCCGGTGTGGTGATGTATAAGACATGACTCTTTTGAATTAATAAATCTTATCCATTGTATTACTTTGGGATACGGTACCTATGTGTAGGGGCGATATAGAGCAAGTGATGAAAGTTTCTCTGCGGTATATTAGGACAGTACATTTTCTGCATGTACCGCAAGTTTAGTAAGTAGGCCAAAGGAGGGCGCGCCCGCAAGGCAAATCCCGTCATTGTGCTTGTTGTTTTAAATTTTTAAATACAGTTTTTTTTTTACTTAAAGATAAAACTGGAAGGAAAAGTGATCTGTTTTTTTCAATATTAATGTCTGTTTTTATAATAAATTAATGTGTAAATATGACGGCCATCGAAACTTTATGTAGGCACCTGAATAAACTTAGCGCATGATATCCGGCGTCAGAGATGTGACAAGATCATAAAGTAGTGGTTTTGCTTTGTGACAATAAAAGGAAGTATTCTTAAGACCACGAGATTTTATTGGCGCGCACTATTCTTCTGTTTCGCATGTTACTATAAGCGACTCCTCTCGCAAGAGTAGTGGAACTTGTGGCATTGGT
>JAGDQP010005064.1:60572-80833 GCA_022664845.1 Lepisma saccharinum | reverse complement strand
AAACTGGCATCACAGTGATAACAAGCGTAGAAAACTGACTTAAATCTAAAAATTTGGTCCAGTGAGATGAAATGTGCGATTACGAAAGAATTGTTTCCAATATTGTATTAACAATTTCCGCCCACCCTTACACGAAAACAGGTAAGTGAGATACTAGGGAAAACACACGAAGTGCAAGGAAATTTTCCCTCCTTTCCCCCATACAAGTAAACCCCTGCGCAGAAGAGATTTGAAGTTTCGACAGAAAGAAGATATTCATACCTGTGAGAAAAATGCATTTGCTGAACTCTTTGCATTTGGTGTACTTTCAAAGCATTCTTGATGATGATTAAGTCTCACCAGTACTACAGATCAGTCATATGAAAAAACTCTATTGTCGAAGAATAGAACAACTGGAGGGGGAAAGACTCCAGCAGAGTGCATCAACCCGATTAAAAGAATTCTTAATTATTTCCCAGAACTTGAACCACAAACGGCTAGTCAGATGCCATACTTTTGTCTCAAGCTGTTAATCTGAAAAGAAGAGCTATTTTGAAATGAACTGAAATCGAATTCATGGAACATCGCCGGCTACGATCTCGTAGCACCTTCCCACTTCGTACTTGTAAGTTGTAACATGTATTGCAACAAACAAGTTTAGTTGATTCTTTCCTCGCTGTGGCGCCGCTACTTACAGGCAATGGAGAGTTTGATAGAAAATAACTATCAGCATGTAACTGAATGTAACTTTAACAAGTTTACTGTGCTGTGGTTAAGTATAAAAAATTCCATATGAGTCGTTCACGTGCGACATGTGTAGGCAACAGTTTCACAAACGTCCCTTTCGTTTTATAATGAAATTATGGTGATTAATTTTCCGAAAATCTTGAATTCTTACAGAACAATGCTTAAGAAACTAAATTATGGTAAGAAATTAAAAGAAAAAAAAAACAATCCCTTAGAGAGTACTATTCACTAATTGCAAATTATAATCGTTTGAAATTAGTATGCCGCTGAAACAGATGAAAATTGTTGGAAAGGTCACACCGAGTACACGTTACATGCGAAATATCTCGCTTGAATGGGGCCTGTAGGGGGCGTGGCAACCATTTGAAAATCCGAACAATGCACGCCCCGAAACACCAGAAAACGTGGACAAAATAGGAAGCTGTGTTTCAATGTGTATGATACTTGGTATATATAGATTTAAAAGGTGGCTGAGTACGAATCTGACATCACATTTGTAAAATTCAAAGTGGCGGATCCAAGATGGCGGGCACAAATTGCAAAAAGGAACAAGCTATGGATTTGAAATTGGGTACATAGAGATATTCGACGTACTTCAGAAATAATAAACTGAGATGCATGGAGTTAACCTCATCACTTAATATACAGCTCTGGCATAAATTAATGCCTTGTCTTAACAAGGCTTTCATTGCAATGACTCATGCGCTACAGGAGCATATAGCTAAGATGATTGGTCTGTTAAACAGTTATATAAGTGGCTAGGTGATAGCTTTTATATGTATATACTGCTTTACATTCGAAAGCAAAATTTCGATAAAAACTGGTCTGTAATTTGGACCAATCTTGCAGAGTTACGGGGAAATCCTCAGTTACATCAAATAGCTTATCAGGTGGTACACCACATAATGCATACTAAAGATATATTATTCAGCAAGAATATAGGCAATACTGATCTTTGTGAAAAGTGCAATATGCAAGATACTATTAAACATAAATTTAATGGTTATAAAGCTACCAGGGATATAGGTAGACAGTATATACAAATCATGAATAGGATCACTAGGGGGAGTTTTTCAACCTGGGACTGGGTGCAAGTTATTGATTTCCCAGCCTTCAAGGTTTTTCCTCAGGCTAAGAGAATAATGTTATTTTGGATTACAAAGCAAACAATATATATTATGGTTAACCAGATAGGACAGGCGGATAAGGTATATTATACGCATTATTTATTAGTTTTGTATCACCAGATGAATGTTTCAAATAAGCAACAGATGTATAACAATTTTTATTGAGCAATATATGTATAAGGAACTCAGGGTTATTTATTACTAGGCTATAATGTAGCAGGAATCTAATGTAGTAATTTAGTTAAAAAATTTAAAAAAAAAATAGTGGATAAAGCACAGAAGAGCTATTCTAAGGGTATCGAGTTCCACCCCACCTCAGGCCAGCATTTTTTTATCTTATTGAAAATAAGAAATGACCTTTTTCTTCATTTCTACTTTCGAAATAAGCCCTTATTTTGCTTCTTACCGAACATCAGTGAAATAGGTTAGTTAAAACCAGATTAGCCATAAATTTCAAGTTTCCAGCTTAAACCATTTAGCCTGGACGTTGATATGTCAATCAGTCACGATTCACCACTTCCGTTTATGTATAGAGAGATTATTATTATATTATTATTATTGCCTTTTTAGGATATTATGTAATAAATTGAAATTACCTTATTCTCAAAGATTACGAGTACTGACCTAAAATTTTTAGTCTGTAGAACATTGACCGAGCCACCGTAGCTCAGCGTTGTCGTAGCATTCGGAAGGTTGTGGCTTCAATCCCAGAGGCCATCCTGACTGAGGTTTTTCCTCGGTTTTCCTAAGTCACAGCAGGCAAATGCTGTAATGGCACCTTCAGCAGAGTCAAGAGTATGAATTATATTCACGTAAAATTGAAGCTTTGTACTGGCTACGTAGCACTATCGCTATGTAAGTTGGTGGCTACGTACTGTTGTAGTCACGTAAAATAGCGACTATTATAGTCATCGCTACGTAGTGTCGCCGCTATGAATTGTCGCGGCTACGTAGTGTCGCAGCTATGAAATAACGCGGCTACGTAGTGTTGCAGCTATGAAATGTCGCGGCTATGTAGTGTCGCAGCTATGAAATGTCGCGGCTATGTAGTGTCGCAGCTATGAAATGTCGTGGCTACGTAGTGTCGGCTACGTATTGTCGCTCTATGAAATGTCTCGCTATGAAATAGCATGGAATCTGGTTTAGAGCGTAGGCTGAACAGAACATTGCAGATTTCAAAGAATTCGTACCGGGAATTAATTTTTCTACGATGAGGAACATAAAGAACGCAGTTCAAGGATGGATAACAACGATTTCAGGGCATGTGGGGAAGCAAATTCACGCAAATTCAGGAAATGTATCCGATACATTACATTTAGGGTCCACCTTCCAACCCTGCCTCTCAACGGTATTGGTTTGCTATTGTGTCGAAAATTACCCGATGGTTCAACGCCTCTAGTTCAACAATTTCTGACTATCTACAGTAAATAGAGAAATTAAAAACAGAGAGTACTAGGTACAACATGACGCCATAACCAAATCTGACACCACAAAAGATTTTAAGTGGGCAGCGTTTCATATTGTCCGTTACAAATTCTTTCCTCCCGGCCAGACTATTATTACACTTTACGTCCGTGAAGTTGCCCCCCCCCCTTACATGCGCACTAACGATCACTTATAGTGCATCCGATAGTGCTTCGTTAGTGCTCCAAAGTGCACCCTGTACTCCTTCAAGTCGGCGGCGAAATGGCAGCGGATGACTTCAGGCACAGCTGGCTGGTTCATAGGCGTACATCAGGACCCAACCTCGCGACTTGACTTCGACCTCGCTCAACCTCGACCTCGCTCAACCTCGAACTCGAGATGGGATTCCAACCTCGACCTCGCGATCTCATCTCGACCTCGATACCGCTCAACCTCGACCTCGTTACGGGAGTTCGACCTCGATCTCGTTCAAACTCGACCTTGACCTCGCGAAGGGACTTCAACTTCGCGAACTCATTGCGACCTCGGCCTCGCTCAGCCTCGAACTCGCGATGGGACTTCGACCTCGACTTCATTCAACCTGAACCTCGCGATCTCACTTCGACCTCGACTTCACTCAACCTCAATCTCGCGATCAAATTTCAACCTCGAACTCGCTCAACCTCGACCTCACGGTTTGAGGTCGAGGTCAAATGAAATCGAAGTTGGACCTCGCGAAACTGAACAATGAAATGAACACCTACTGTGTAAGACATGTCTATGGAACATTTCGGATAGGCGAATAACGAACAAATAATTTCCGAGCGTGGAGGCTAAACGGTATAGCGCTCACCTTTGGTGTTGGGATCGTCGGTTCGATCCCGGCTCATGCCATATCTGCTTTGTGGATGACAAATCCCATCACCAATGAACTTCAATTGACAGGCTCAGTAAGAGGTAACCGACAACAGTCTTCGTTCTGGTCACCAACCTGCCTGCCAACTCGGTCTATCGTCAGTCCATGCCAGGGCCTGGCCATACCACCTTAAAAACAGTCATTGAGGTTATGATTGGGCGTCACTTACGAGTACAACAAGCGCAGAGGTGTTGAACTTCGCGATGTCGCTCATTTGACCTCGACCTCGAACCGCAAGGCCGAGGTTGAGTGAGGTCGAGGTCGAAGTGAGTTCGCGAGATCAAGGTTGAAGTCCCATCGCGAGGTCCCCGAGAAATTCCACCCAGGCGGAATTTGTCATCCACAAAGCAGACATGGCATGAGCCGGGATCGAACCGACGATCCCCAGCACCAAAAGTGAGCGCTATACCGTTTAGCCACCCCGCTCGGAACTTATTTGTTCGTTATTCGCCTATCCGAAATGTTCCATAGACATGTCTTACACAGTAGGTGCTCATTTCATTGTTCAGTTTCGCGAGGTCCAACCTCGACCCGAAACCGTGAGGTCGAGGTTGAGCGAGTTCGAGGTTGAAATTTGATCGCGAGGTTAGAGGTTGAGAGAGGTCGAGGTCGAAGTGAGATCGCGAGGTTCAGGTTGAGTGAGGTCGAGGTCGAAGTGAGATCGCGAGGTCGAAGTCCCATCGCGAGTTCGAGGTTGAGTGAGGTCGAGGTCGAAGTCCCTTCGCGAGGTCAAGATCGAGTTTGAACGAGGTCGAGGTCGAACTCCCGTCGAGAGGTCGAGGTTGAGCGATGGCGAGGTCGAGGTCGAAGTCCCATCTCGAGTTCGAGGTTGAGCGAGGTCGAAGTGAGATCGCGAGGTTGAGCTTGAGCGAGGTCGGGTTCTGATGTACACCTATGAACCAGCCAGCTGTGCCTGAAGTCATCCGCTGCCATTTCGCCGCCGCCTTGAAGGAATACAGGGCTCTAGCCACTCTGTCGTCCGTCAGTTCCCTTTGGATTCTTGGCAAGTGAGTTCAATGGTTCGTTTGCTAGTGTATTTATTTTAGAAGCGGTAAAGCCGTGTTGCCCGAATATCTTGGTTAAGACCTGTAATTGTATGGGTCATTTATGTATTCCTAGCGTCTACCCGATACCTATGCCTACTTGTCATTCCAGGCAAGTGCAGGGATGGTACCACGACTTCCAATTTATAAGTTCTGGAAGTCACCAATATCTATCTATAGATAGATAGATAAGATAATTATTACGAATTCTTGAATTAAAACAGCAAACTTGCACCACCCTATATTTAGGTTCTACTACATACAGAAATGAAGCAGTAATTTTGAGATTCTTGCATTAAGAAGGACAAAGGATGCATTAACCGCTTTAACACTAACGACACACTAACAATATAAATTGTTAAATCAATAGGACTTGAAGTGGGGACTAGCCTCCAACATCCTTTTATTTCTGGCACCTATTCTAATGAAACACCATCGTGATGGTTTGGGCGCTAAGAAGCAATAACCATTGACACTAATTTCGTCGTTAGTGCATCAAGTGAAAGCTACAAATTCACTAATTAAATTTAGAGTGCGCTTAGCCCCCTGCTTGGCTAAAAAACAGACTTGAAATATTTTCCAATTTATTTTAAATAGCACTTCATCACATTTCGTTGTTTATATCTCAACTAATAATGAAGCACTGTAGGGTGTTCAAAAACAGGCATAGTGCAGAAAGTGCCTTCAGATATTTCCTAGCTTCAAGGGGGCAAACACACACACATTCTACAGCTTAAATGTAGAAAAGGAACTCATATTAAAAGCAACAATTTGCTAAAACATTTTAATTCTCTGCAAAATTTAACAAAAAATATTTCGTAACAAAACATTATGCATTATTTATATCTACAAAATCAAATAAAAGAAATTCACAACGAAAATGTTATTTTCCAGCTCGGAACCAGAAGAAACATATCACACAAGGTGAAATAAATATTTATTGTTTCCTTATCATCACCAGCCATGTCCGCCGTGGCCACCACCACCGTGACCTCCATTACCACCATGGCCCGCACCACCGCCACTACCATGGCCACCATAACTTCCTCCAGCATGGTTGTTTCCTCCGCTGTTGTGAACAGATGCATGGAATCCACTTTTGTCAGCATGATACTTGACAGTTCTTACATTGCCACCAGGTTCTTTAACGTGATATTCTCCCTGAACGTTTTTGCCATCACGTGACTCGTGTTGCCCATGATGGTCTCCTGTGTGGTGGTCTGTTACACCATAGGAGAAATGATACTTTGGATAACCCTGTAAAGAATAGAATAGTATAATACGAGTTCTTTAATTGATTACGTTCTAGTGTACCATTCTAATGTTTTGTTAATCACCTTTTCTCCAATTTCACGTGTTTTGCATTTCCTAACAAACTCCAAACTTATTTGGAAAGCACGTAAAAATCTAAAGAATTTTCGAAACACTTAAGGGCCGATTGCAAAGACTGAGTTTAGTCTTAGTCTAAGTTAGTCTTAGGCTTAAACATCAATTTTCAAATGCATCAGCTTAGCCTAAACCATGGTCTAGCCTAGGTCTATGTCTTTGCAATCGGACGTTAAAGATTGTGTGGCTCTATGTTCAAAAAACAATTACGTAATAAATATCGACTTCTTACTTCTTGGAATTTCTAGACTTTCTCCCAAATATGTTTAATGCAATTAAATACTCTGTCGAGTCTGTTATTCTTTGTGGATGACAATCACATAAAACACGTTATGCTGGTATTGTTTTTTTGATTAAACTCTTCCGAATATTTTGTTTTTAAATATTTTATAGATGGCCTATAGGCATCTAAAGCTCAGGCCGGGATAGGAGAGGGGAAAGGTTGCGGGAAAGTGTCGACCAGGCCCAAGTTGAAAGTGTCATCTTGGCATTTGCCTGGTGTGATTGAGAAAAAATCTAGAAAAGCCTCAGTCAGAATGTTCGCCTGCTAAGATTGAACACACGAATTTCGAATGCTAAAATAATGCACTTACCACATAGTCAACCACATGATGGTGTCCTCCTCCGTTGCCTCCACCATATCCACCTCCACTTCCTCCTCCATGGCCTCCTCCAAATCCTCCATGTCCTCCTCCAAATCCTCCCCCGTGTCCACCTCCAAGTCCATGACCGCCATCACTTACATCTGCTTCAACTTTCACATCGTGTCCTGCTACGGGACCATTAAAGGAGGCGAAAGAATTAGCGTGACCACCTCCTCCACCACCTCCAAAACCACCCGATCCGTAATGTCCAGCTTTAGCAACATACAGAAGCGTAGCAATGACGACTAGAAACTAAAATAGCAAAGATAACTGTTAGAAAATAGTGACTTCTCGAACAATCAATTAAATTAATATAAAACCACATTGCATAAGGTATCTTTTTTCTTTCATTTTTAATATGATTTCGTCCTTTCACTATAAGGTTCAAGTTTATACACGAGTGAAATTTCATGTAAATGAATAGGACTCACATGAACGAATATATCAGTAAAATTAAATCAATTTAATGTGAAAAACAAAACTAACTTGGATGAAGTTCGGCAGTACAGGACCTAACACCACTTTTTTTTTTTTTTTTTTTTTTTACGAAAATGGGATCATGAATGAATGATTTTCTAGCTAATCAACAAAATGTATTCATGATTTCTCCTAAAAGATGAAAAACGAGTTTCTTTTCGTGTTCTCTTTTTTTACAGTATTTAATATTTATTTCTAAAAGTATTGTTTTAGTATTCTCGCATTAAAGTTTGAGCTCTGGAAGAGAAGTTCGTAGATTGTATTATGACTTAGCATTTTTCACAACATCAGTGGCTGTGTTAGACCTTGAATTGTATGTGGCAAAATCTGAACCGCATCAGTTATTTAATGCAATATTTCTTCTGGGTGCAAGACTTTAATTGAAAGTTCATATTTACACTTATGCGACTTTTACCGTTCGTAAAATATCAACAAACAGAGCTGTAAGTGCTTTGAGAAATGTATCATCGTAGCAGCCATATTGTGGCTCAGGCAATACATTGTATTCTTTATAAATGGACAGCAATACATTAAGTTATAGCAATATTATACTGCTCTGATACTTGTGTGTTGTTAAAATGATCATACGACTTGTGAATAATTTGGGTAAAAATATAATAGGAAAATTGAGTCAATCCACGCAGTACAGTAGACGAGTGAATGTACAAGTTTTGAGTGGGAGTTGAACACATGTACTTCACTCTGAAGTAACGCGTCTTATCGTTTGAACATCTTCTGGAAATCAATAGCTTCGTACTTTCGTTCTATAGATACATTGAAAGGACTTCGTATACAGAGAAAGGCTAAATTAACCATCATGACAGTTGTAAAACGCAACAGTTAAACACCATAATAATCATTGATGTAATATAATATCCATTTTCTCTCAAATCTGCTACTATCAATTAACATTTGCCTAGTGTTGGGCGTTCTGTTCCGATAAGGAAATATTTGACCCCCCTCTCTCTGAGCATTTGCACTTACTAGCATTCACGCAGGAATATATAATATTTTAGTATTGTAAGTTTTTCTAGAAACAACTATAGTTGAGAAAATATTTGTGTTCAAACAGCAATCTGTTTGGTAAAACGATAAATGTCAAATTAACAGTATTATAGTGTGACCCTGTTGTGAAGTAATTGCAAATATGTCAGTAGTTTGGTTGATCTTATACAGTTTATGGAGAAACTATTTAAAAATAACAGCTTACTAAGAATTTTTATTGTTGTTTAGAATCTCCATTGGCAGAAAGGCATTTTTTTATACAGTCACACACATATAAAGATGCATTTACGCTTTACCTTCAATGTAAAATTTAAAAATATTAGACCATTCTCGCAGCTTAATTAGAAACCTGTAGACTACTAACAAGACTTTTGTGAATTGTGTAGAATGAAATATGAACACTGCCCTTCAATTATGTCATTATTACATTCTCAATATGGGCTTCTTTTAGTGTCTCTTCGAGAAACTAAATTTTCGGCACTATCAGGAAAATGATCTGAATTTAATTTTTTAGTCTCATGAGACATTCAGTTACAAACATATTCGTTACACACAAATCTCGTATTATTCATTGTTAGAAATTGTGTCTCCAAGTTTAGTATCGGGCTCCAAATTATACATGAAAACATATTTACATTTACAATGGAACCCTAAGTTATGTTTAAAGTAATATTTCTAAATTTAGAACTAGGCTATGCTAGGTGATACTCGGAAAAACTACAAGTCAAATTAACAATTTAAGAGCTACCAAAAATGACAATAGTAACCAAAATTCATGAAAAGCAAATTTTATTTCAAACTTGCTGTTGTATAAAAATTAGCAAAAAAATTACCTTTAGAAGCTCCATTCTTTTAAAAACTTTTGGAGTTAGCTTCAATATTTGTTACGTCCGCTCTGTTCAGCACTGCCCTATGATTCGTCACCCGTTGACTAATATTGTTTGGACCTCTATTCAACTCCTTTTATACTAAATGAAAGAACACGGAACAATATTTTTACGACATCCTTCCCGTTTTCTGTTAATTCAACCGATAAATCAACATTTTAGTATTTTCCAACCATAACCAATCTTATTTGTGAATTCCTCGTCTAGCTTTTCGTTTTCTTTCACTGCTCATTTGCTGCTTCGTTGATCTCTTGAGTTCTTTCAAGACTTGCTTTTATTTAATAAGTGTCAATCACTAGGCTACAGTACATTACTGAAAATGATTTTCTATTTAAAGAAATACTTGAGTTTAAAAAAAAAATATCATTTTTTAGATTTACACGGATAATTTCACTTTTGAAACTATCATAAATTCAATTAAAAAACACAAATCTCATTAAGAGATATAACCTTCTGTACCCAATGTATACATTCTATATGCTGACTTTACTGAAATCAAATTATACAGGAGCCGTGGTAGCTCAGTGATAGAGCGCTCAACTCTAGTGCGTGTGGTTCGATCCTGGCTCATGCTATGTGGGCTTTGTGGTGGACAAACACCGTGTGCGTGGGTTTTCTCAGGGTTCTACAGTTTCCTTCTACTTTCTTCATTCCACCGATTCTCTCATCATCACCCATTCCCCAGTAGCACACAGTGTTGAAAAGCGGTTGGTTCAACGTTAGTCCTGATACGTAATTTTAACGTTATATATGTACGTACCTAAATGTCCACCTGTTCAACGAGTTTTTTGACGTTTAGAATCAATGTAATCTTCAACGGCAAAGACGATTAGCAACATTTTTTGTAACGTTGTATTTGCCCACCTGTTTAACGGTTCGAAACCACGATTTGCATTTGACCAAAATAAAACATTGAGATTGTAGGTTTTACATTCGTCTACAGTGGGATTCGGAGCTGGAACTTTCCGCATTTGTTGTTAGTAGCTCGTGACACTAGCCACTCATCCTCGAAGCCATCTAGCGAGTAACTACTATTTTACTATTCTTTTATGTTATGAAGACTTTCTCTGAAGTAAAATTCGTGAATTTAGGCTAGGTGACCATACTTTTTCCAGTGATTTCAAGGAGAACCGGGAATATTGAATTTCTTCCTTGTTGCAACTGAAAGTTTGGCTACCTTTTCCACCCTTCCCCCACTACATGAACAAGTCCATTCTTAATACTTTTTATATATATTCCTTGAATTTTAAGTTTAGAAATGAGCGTTTATGTCAATCAGAAAATTCCTAATATGATTTTAGGAAAGAGAAATAGCAAAAAGAGTACAGTGCAAAGATTCAGCAAAAAAAGTATAGAATACAAAATTAGGATCCCTGAAAAGAGTATATCTGGTAGTCCTTGACAGAAGTCGTTTTCGAATGTTTATTTCTAATAAAAACAATATAATTTTTGAAAGTCTTTTTTTTTCTTCAAGCCGGGGAGACAAAAAGTCGGGAATTAATACCTTAATCCGGAGAAACTCCTCGAAACCGGGGACGAATAATCACTCTAGTATATGTTGAAATTTCACACTATCTTGCGTTAGTTCGTTGATTTTTCTCTCCTCTCCCGGTCCATCAGATATTTGACAAAATTGCTCATGTTTTGCGGCTTTCTGTCAGTCATGCCCAAGTTTGAATTCAGGAAAAAATAAATCACTCGTATTTGTGTGTTCTCCATGGTGTACTTTCATACGACCCTGTTCAACAACACATTGCTTCCTGACTGTCTGGCTGCCCCAAAACTGCCCATACATACATACACTCAGGAATAGGGATTTTAAGACACACATGAAAATATGCACTTTGGGAGTATCTGTCGTAGAGACAGTAAGTTATGGATTCACATGCCCGCTGTCGCAAAGACAGTAATATTTCGGCAAGACAAAAAAATTTAATTTAACTCACTTACTTGCTGCGCCTCTTAAAAGAAACACAAGTCTTTGCAATGCAATCGCTGTTGCAATCTCTCCCATGAGATAAAAAAATAATTCAACAGCAGTCGGAAAGCGCAAAGCTTTTCCTTCCCCTTCAAAGGGTCCAGATTTCAAAGATCACTAGCCTTATCGTAAATCAGAATACAGAGCATCTCGGGGACTCTGAATTCTCCTGTAAAACAAAAGCATCATATTAGCAAATAAAAAATGTATGTTTGGCTAATAAGATAGATCGGAAAAGAGAGTTTGACGGATTCTGTGTACTAGTAGATTACTTTGTTCTCTTAAATAAAATGATAATAATAAATCCCGTGGTAGGAACTAAAGGTCTTACCCCGACGATCATGGCTTCTGCTGTTGATTAAGATGAATGTGGTAGGTCTGACGAGGTTAAACAGTGCCCAGTTGGCCCCGGCAAACTTATATAGGTGACGACCACCCAAGCCAAAAACAATGGTTGCTTACGCAAGTGGCTCTGAGAAGTTTAAAAGAAGAGCCCTGATTGGAGGAAGCTCCCCTTCTGCAGCTAGCTCCAAATTCCAGCTGCTTTCGTACACAGAATCGTCCAAGATATTTTCGTTTTTGGGCTGCTAAACTAAAAGAAAATCCTCTATATGATAACATGAGAAAAATATACAAAACGATTACATGAAAAATACAGATAAAAAATACGTGGATTACAGTACACTTTGATTACATGATATAGACATACACTTAAATATTCATCATTACACTAAAATATATTTGATCTGGCCAGATCTTACCCCTAACATACACAATTTATATACTTATTTGCAAGAAAAAGCCATATAAAAAAATACATAGATAATTGAAATATATTCAAAGTAACAGGGAGGAGCATCGAGCCTGTTACAGTGCATGTCGAATGGATATGCAGGTTTTGTCTCACATTACTTCACGTTCTGGCTGCTTCTAATATATAACACAATAATTGGGCTTATATATCTTCATTGTATATATCTAACTACACTCTTAAACAAATGAATGGATTCCCCCACAAACTAAGGTAGAAGATAATAAAAAGAGTGTGTTACAGTGTTGTCAGGTTCCCGTCGCAGTATTTCCCTTCAAATACCGAAAAATGTTCAGATGTTTTGTAAAAAAAAAAAAAAAATCCCGCCTACTAAATTTCCTTTCAAAATTAATGAAAATTAACACATTAAAAGTTCCAACAAAAAAATTCGATTTTTGTCATTTTCCTTTTTACCCTTCATGTGGTCCAGATTTTCTCGTTTTTAGGGAAATTTCCCATCTGACAACACTGCTGTGAAGGTGAAGAAGTAGAGAACAACAAAGCAACTCTTAGTAAGTTATAATCTTTCCTAGTTCTGTGGTTTCGTGTTGTTTAACGTATACATAATTTAACGTTTACTGCATTAAATCTATCTAGTATGGTACTCCATAAGGTGGCCATGAATGTGGTTTCAAGTGAATCCAACTTTTCTTTTAAAGCATTGGCTTCACTCCTGGTTAAGGGATTTCCATCACTGTACTTGCAATATCACTCAAACTTTTCAATAATTCCACACCAGTTTTCTTTCAGAGCTTGACAGGTGTCCTGGCAAGCTGACCATCGGATCTTCGATATACTCTGTAGATGTAAAATACATGTTTTGACTTTTGAAGATCTATAATCGAGGCAGTAAAGAAATTATAAAATTCTTGTAGCAACCGAAAGAGACTTGACACGAACCTCAACGCCGTTGTACACACCAAACATATCTGAAGCGTTGTCGCCTACGTGTGTAAAGTTAGCATACACACATTTAGCCAACACGACGAAAATAATACAATAGTTAGTACTACGTTAGTGCTGGTTAGTGCTAGCATCCCGGCGTTAGCGCTGCAATAGACAAAAAATTAGAGCGACTTGTTTGTTGTATGCCAACTTGACGTCAGGTTAGCATACACATATGTCAAAATTAAAGCACTAACGAAAGTAACTATACCAATCGTTAGTGCTGGTTATTGGTAGCATCCCGGAGTTAGTGCTGCTATAGACAAAAAATAGATCGACTTGTTTGTTGTATGCCAACTTGACGTCAAGTTAGCATACACATATGTCAAAATTAAAGCACTAACTAAAGTAACTATACCAATCGTTAGTGCTACGTTAGTGCTGGTTAGTGGTAGCATTCCGGCGTTAGTGCTGCTATAGACAAGAAACTAGATCGACTTGTTTGTTGTATGCCAACTTGACGTCAAGTTAGCATACACACATATGTGAAAATTAAAGCACTAACGAAAGTAACTATACCAATCGTTAGTGCTACGTTAGTGCTGGTTAGTGGTAGCATCCCGGCGTTAGTTCTGCTATAGTCAAAAAATTAGAGCGAGTATTTCGTTGTATGCCAACTTGACGGCAAGTTTGCATACACACATGCCAAACACATCTTAGATCCTGAGTTCATTTATGTAAGAAGTTAGCACATATCTGATTGCACTTGAGAATTAAGATCCCTCTCACAAACAATAATGTATGTAAACCGTTCCGGCTATAGCTGCTTTACAAAATTTGATCTTCAGAGTAATCGCAGGTTTGTGATCAACGTGGAAGATTTCACTCGATGAGCAATTAAATTACTACAGCCTGTAACTTGTGAGCCTCTGTCATTTAATTCCATTAGATAATTAATGCAAACCAAATGGAATAGAGTTCCATAGTTTGAAATTTGAAAATGAGGATATCATACAAATCGAACGGTACTATAGCTTCTCTGTAACTTCTAACATACAATATACATAATTCTCACACGGGGCACAAATTGTAAGATCAATGATACTTGAACATTACAGTAAAGTCACTTATTTTAATATTTGATATAATAGACTTGGAATTACGGATGAACACGAGTTGAGTCAGAGATAATTATTTCGAATCGAGTCAGTGGCTTTTGGGTGGGCCGAGTTTGGACTCGAGTTTTCAATATTTTGCCCACCCGCGCTTCTCGTTATAGCTCATATTGGAATCATAGCTTGATTATTTGGAAAACGAAGTTCTGAAAAATAAGTAGTATGCGGATTAATTTTCGTGTTGCTCGTGACAAGAGATAATTATCCATGTTCATTTTCATGACACCAAACGAGACATTCTCCTCTAGTAAATCATTATTGTTACCATCAAGGTAAAGTTTTGAAATGTAAATCTATGCAAACATAATATATTTTTTATCAGTAATTCGAGAATAACCTAACACAGTGATTAACAACCTGAAAGTTGCGTTCCTTGTGGGAGCGTGAAAGTCCAGCAACCCCAACAAAAGAGTCCGAGCAACTGAAAGACTCTGATATTATAAAGAAACCAATACTTTTGTTCTCCTTTTTGGGTAATGCATCAATATCGTAACAGCAGTGCTCCACTACTTAGGAGCTCTACTTGAGGAATAATATAAAGGGGTATGGAATTATGCAGTACAATTATTATTACCAAAACCTAGCTGATATTGTAGGAGTAAGACTGCTTACACATTATCCGGCAAGCTTCCGATTTGTCTGACAGACATTTTGTCGGAAGAAAACCTGAAGCTCTTCAGGTTTCCATCCGATCCAGTTTGGAACATCTTTTTCTCGCCATGTTTACGCAATGAACAATGAAGAATTTCGCTTTAAGAAGGCGAACGGAGAGGAAGGGAAGACGGAGACAGAAAGAAAGACAAAAATATAGTATTGCTATCTCTCTCTCTCTCTCGTTTTTTTCTAAATTAGCTCTTTAGCTCTCTCTCTCTCTCTCTCTCTCTCTCTTATATGCAGTGCGTTCCATAACTCCTGTTACCTTTTCCTTTCCAAGTTTGGGGAGAATCAATGTTGTTCGATGTAATTTTGCTAGCACATGACGGAGATAGGTATGTAAAACGAATACGGTTATTTAGAGAAATACTGGGCCAACGTTTCATTGTCTACCGTAGCGAAAACTGTGAAAGTGATTTTCTGCTTATGGAAAACAATGTTAAGGCTGAATTAAAACGTAAAAGGAGGGGAACCCATTCTAATTTAAAAAAAAAGTAGCTTTCGCAGTTTTCGAAAAAGAACGCAACGTTGTTCCAATCAGGGCCGGATTTATGCATAGGCCCAGGCCTAGGGGCGAACTTTACAAGGAAAAGATATAATTTGCTATTTAAAACGAGAGACGAAAACAATATTTAGAAAAAATCATTAAAAGATAGCACCAAACACTGTCACCTTTGAAGCGCCTGACCCCGTCGTAAATAACTGACTTCAGGTAATTTAAAGTTATGTTAATTTACATTGGAAATAGTAGAACAAAGATTAGAGCCTATTAAAAAACATTATTTATTCCTATTTTTGTCTTTGTACATACCAACAAACATTTTTACACTCGTTCACAATGGCTCCTGGTGTCCTCAAATCTTCCGACGTTAATTTAACTCTATTCCCGATCTCATACAATGATGTAATTTTGCACAGTGACGTAAGTCCGGTGACAACACAATATTCCATTGTTACTTTCATATATTTCTATATATTTATATAATTTGAAAGCATATTGAATGATTTTTTAAATATTACTCATAAATACTAGCCTGCAACGATTTGACGTTTGACTGATTGCAGAACACTTTAGGATTTGGGTAAAAAATTAATAAAATAACTTTTAAAGACAAACATTTATTAAACAATTCGTACTAAAAAGTAAAAAAAAAATGTTTATGCATGACTTAAAAGAAAAGCATAGGGCGCACCAACTGAAGAATTTATAAAGTGACTGTATATGAGAAAGCGCCCGTGCTTTTCGTTTTAGTCATGCATAAACACTTTATTTTTACTTTTTATTAGGAATTGTTTAAGAAAAATATGTCTTTAAAAACTTCTTTTATTTTTTAAGTCTATGTTACATATAGGGCGTCGCTGTCATTGATACCTCTGCAAATGGGCAAGAGACTTTGTGTTAAGTATGCATGAAGCGTAATTTACGCCGATTTTGTATATGAGGAAAACTAAAGTGTCTTTTCGGGTCCGCACTGGACCGTTCTTTGGAATACGGCTACCATTCATCCTGACTGTTATTTCCCTTTAGTTTCCTTCAGTTTCACCAGACAAATGTCAGAATGGTACCTTAACTAAGATACCGGCCGCTACTATCCCATACCCTATCCTGGTCTGATCCAAAGATGGATTTAAAGACATTACAAATTTATGACAGAAAAAACATTTCCTCCCTAACTAGACTTTATATCTTCAGGAAATGATAATCCCGGAAATGGTGTTTAAAATTCAAAGAGCTGCCCACGTATTCAACGAAGCTAATGGGTTTGTAGTGTCGCTTTTTTCAATTCCTAGAGATTTATTTAACTTTGAACTTGCTAGTTCTTAGGGGCGACGTATTGCCTGGTGGACCGATATACTTACTAACAGATACCGGTACATACTACATAGCACGGTTCAATTATGTAAATCTACGTTTCTTTTTTCCTACATAAAGAGAAGTGGAAAAGAGGATGAATCAATAAATGCTAAATAGCGAGGAAAAATATGATGACTTTACCATTCTTCAATTTACTTTAAAGTGTGTTTGTATGTCCTTATATAATATAAGTGTTTTTTGTGTGCTTTGTATTTTTTTACTTTAATTGTATTTTTTAGATTTTTTAAACTTTATAAATATATTTAGGAAATTTTACTGTTTTGTATTGTGACTGGAATTGTTAATTTTTAGATTTTCGCTTCTTGAAACTTTATAAAGGTATTTAGGAAACTTTTGTAATTGTTAAAATTGTAAATCTATCACCAAACTGCAACGTGCCACTTGTGATATTAGAAAAAGTAGAATCCAAAAATGGCTGAATAGGATTCCTCTTAAAGCAGTATAAAAGCCGTGAACGAAATGTAATACTAATATTGTAAATAACACAATTGAAAAATATTTTGTATTACATTCTTGTTCAGTGTAATTAACATTTTTTCAACAACTAGCCTACAATAATTTAATTAAAATTGCTCATTGTATTTAATGAAATTATTTTATTGTTATATTATTATTTAAACGTATTTTGTAAATAACCACATTACCAGAGTTAAATATTATTATCTGGTTATTATTATTAATGGCTAGAAGACGGAGAAGAATCATTTGTCAGCATGTGAAAGTAGGAAGGGGAAAATGACGGAGTGGTGAGGGTGGAGTGGCGGGGGCGCTGGAAGTCATGGGTCTAGGGCGCCTAGACGTATAAATCCGGCCCTGGGTCCAACGATTCTGTAATTAATCTTTTCAATTTTAAATACTCATCCACTCACCCCTTCCTCACGTGCTAGAAAAATTACAGAGAAAAACTGATTCCTTCTATTCCAAAATTGAAAATAAAAAAAGGAACATGAGTTATGGAACACATTGTATAAACTATATTTCTCACCAGAGTACCTGCCAAGTGGCATTGGCTGGTCAAGTGGGCACGAACCCTGCTTCGGCCTGGCAGTAAGATTCTCTCTGGCTTTCCTTAGGCAAATGCCGGAATGGTACCTTTCGTAAGGTCAAGGCCGTTGTCCTTCCTCATCCTTACCTCTTCCCTTTCCTGTCCTGAGCCTTAGATTCCTGAAGATGTAAATACAGCGGCCTACAATAGTACTGCAGTATTATAGTAAATAATTAACAGAAGTTTATTTTTAACTGGTAACTCTAGTAGTCACCAGGTTAAGGAAACGGAACCCACGTAATATGCCAAGTAGCGATAGCGAGCTCAAATGGGTTGGTAACAAGGTAGTGGCGGTTGTTTTAATCACAAATGTTAATACTATTAATTATTACATCTTAGGGTGCCTAAAATTAAGCCCTTCTGAATCGGCGCTGTGGAGTTTAACCAAACGTATGAAAACAGGATTTTACTTTCGAAAAACATTATAACACTGTGCACTAATGAGTCGAAAACCCACGTTAGGCAAAACCTGAATTGATCAACTGGAAGACAGAAGATGGCCAAATCTGGATAGAGACCACTTGTCATAGGAGACGAGCTGTTACGGGGGGTGGAGAGCTGTCCCAGGAGACCTGCTGTTGTGGAACGAGTGTCATGAGGCGAGTTGTCGTAGGAGATGAGCTGTCATGAGGCGAGAACCGTAGAGAAGAGTTATAGTAGGGGCGACTTGTCGAGAGACGAGTTGTCGCAGAGACAAGTTGCCGCGGAGAAGAGTTGTCGCAGAGACAAGTTGCCGCGGAGAAGAGTTGTCGCAGAGACAAGCTGTCGCAGGAGACCAGCTCTTATGGGATGAGTTGTTATGAGGCGAGATGTTGTAGAGACGTGTTGTCGTAAGGACGACTTGTCGCGAGACGACATGTCGTGGCGACCAGATGCCTTGAGACAAAGTGTCATGGGGACGACTTGTCATAAAAACGAATTGTCCCGGGGCGAGATGACCGTGTAGAGTTCTCGCGGGGCAACTTGTCTTTGGACCAGTTGCCATTGACAACATAGAAATTATGGTCTGGGAACGCTTCGTCTTCCAGAAACAGGAATTTAAAGTTCGAGATCCCAACTAATTTTACATGAATATATTAAATGCAATGTGAAGAATAAAAAGTTAATAACTCATTTAAAATTTGTTGAATAATTTTCTTTGCATAAACGTAGATGTTGAGGTCTACTTCCAACTTTGAATATATATGCAATTGAACTATATTATATAACCATATAACAATATAGCCATATAACAATATATATATACCAGCACTAACGTAGCACTAACGATTAGTATAGTTACTTTCGTTAGTGCTTTAACTTTGACATGTGTGTATGCTAACTTGACGTCAAGTTGGCATACAACAAAAAAGTCGCTCTAATTTTTTGTCTATTGCAGCACTAACGCCGTGATGCTAGCACTAACCAGCACAAACGATTGTATTATTTTCGTCGTGTTGGCTAAATGTGTGTATGCTAACTTGACACACGTAGAATATACGTGTGTCAAGTTAGCATACACACATTTAGCCAACACGACGAAAATGATACAATAGTTATGACGTCTATGGCAGAGCTACCTAGCGGATGTATTCAAAATCACGTGCTCTGAACAAAAATCCATCAGTTTTAGCGCAGCCAGAAATGGGGAAGAGTGCTAAGTCTATCTATTATGAAGTCTACGCCTCTAACCTTTGCAGTTAGAAATTCCTATGTTACATTTATCAAATAGTTTCAATACCGCACAAACATTTTTTTCCGACTGTTGTTCAACACTGGGCACAAAACGCAAAAACCTCTCAACTGGTACGCCATTATTTGCAACGTGGACCTTCATGTGTTTTGCTAAATACTTGTTATCGTCTCGTGCTCTAAATAGAGATTTATAGTTTTTCCTTGTAAAGTGCGCCTCTGTGTCCGGGCCTATTGGGCCAACTGGGAAATCCGCCCCTGTGTACAGCGAATGGACACCGAATGCTTAAAAAACTCAAAGATTAAGAGTTACACAAAGAGCAGTGGACAGGTGCATGATGGGAACAAGTAAGAGGAACAGGAAAACAAATGAATGGATTCGCTCTCAAACTAAGGTAGAAGATATAATAGAGACTGTGAAGGTTATGGAGTAGAGATGGATCGGTCACATAGCTTAAACGAACAGGTGGAAGATGGAGGACAAATGTTTTAAATTAGTTTCTCAGAGAGAGAGAGAGAGAGAGAGAGAGAGAGAGAGAGAGAGAGAGAGA
>JAGDQP010005064.1:46208-60562 GCA_022664845.1 Lepisma saccharinum | reverse complement strand
AGAGAGAGAGAGAGAGAGAGAGAGAGAGAGAGAGAGAGAGAGAGAGAGAGAGAGAATGATACACCGGTTCAAATCCTTGATAAGTAGATGATATCAATCAATGTTCAGAAGCTACATGAATGAGGATAGCACATGACCGAGATCTCTGGAAAAACACGGAGGGGAGACCTTCATCCAGCAGTGGATGCTAAGTTACTGATAATGATGATTCACATTCCGACTGTTATTCTCACATACGACATAGACTATAAGTTCTGCTGGGATATCCTTCACCAGGCCAATGTCGAGTGGCTTCTATTTCACCCATCCCGTTCTATCTTCAAATTAATATATAATCTCTTCATTCATTATTTTTTATTGCTAGAAGCAATTAAAAATGAATTCATATTACAAGATGAATATGGAGAAGGTTAACCACATGGAAAGGATCTGTTAATTTCAGAGTCACTATATTAAATCTGCCCAATAAATCGAAGTTACTGAAATCAGCTTCTACTTGGCTTTGACTGACGCGCTGGCGTGAACTCTTAAAATGAAGAAAGATAAGAGAATGAAAAAGGATCGACTGGTTTCGAAGTCACCAAATTAAAAATCAGTCTCTTAAATCGAGGGCATGACTGAAGATAAGTCTGAAATCAGTTTCCCTCTTTCCGCTTTGGTTGAGTTATTTGGAAGCGGTGCACGCAAAAATGATATTTGAAAAAGTAGAAAAAAAAGCATGAAATAACTAGATAAATGTGTTATTTATTTACCTAAACTTTTTTTTTTTTTACTCAATATCACATTCACAATTTACTCATACTATGTACTTTTTCTGAGTGAAAATAATAAGTTTCTTTCCAAATCATAATGTGATGTAAAAAATATTACAATTTCCAATACTTAAAGAAAATCCAAATGAAATGTTCATAAACCAGTTTACCAGTCACAGACGCAAACACACAGAGACTATACGACAATTCAATTTTATGACACTTCCAAAATCTTTGATTCTGAAAAAAAAAAAACTATTGACCATATTCGATAAGAATATTTGGTAGTGTGTGCTGCTAAAATCGATTTGGAGTGTCTTTTTTACCAATCAGTAATCAGGTCGATATATACAATCGGTTCCAGAAAGATCACACAGACATAAAGCCTATATGAAGAGAGGTTCTGTAGGAGTAGGCTTTTATATAATATTTCGTGAAGCCTTGGAAGACGTGGACATTGGGAAGTTTAATTGTTGTTGTTGTTTGCTATCAGTTACAATACTCTATATTTCATGCGAGAGGAAGTTTTTTTTTACCTATCTTGCTTTCAAATGCTTTGTAACAGTTAATTCTCGATCATGATGAAAATAATAACTATTTATTCATCAGTTCTCGTGAGCGAACACTTCATGATCTTTAAATATGCAGCTTTTTCCCCCTTATTTAAAAAATTTCTAAAGTACGTTCTTTCACTGTTTGTTCAAATATTTATTAATTTCACTGATTCTTCGGTTGAGAATTAAGATTCTGTTCTAAGTATCGAAACAAACGAACTTTATACTTTGAAGTAAGTAGTGGGTGTTGTTTTTAAAAGTTCAAGTTTCATTATCATCTGGGACGCCTTTGCGCAAACTATGTTACAATTCATAATATTTTTTTTTAATGCTGCTTTTCTTTCTTTTTACTTAGAACTGTTATAGAGCTTCATTTCATTATAATCTTCACATATTCTTTGTTATTTGAGGTTTCATTGTCTTTGAAATATAACTGATTCCATCCATTATAAATTAGTTAGACTGTAACTTTTAGAAATTTAGATTCAGTTCAGTCTTTCTTTGGGCTGTCGCCATTAAACTACATAATTATATTGAAATCATAACAAAGAGAGCTTTTCTAAAACCACATTTTCAGAACTTTTAACTTGAATTCAGTTTTATATTTGCAAAAAATAGTTGTCTTCATTTCCTTTTCTTCAAATTTTGTGCCAGTTGTCCTCTTTGACGTCTTTGTATGTGCTTAGAAGCTTGGGGGATGATATTCCTTGTTAGGGTCAAATACTGTAGAAAGTATCTGAAATCCTAACATGCACTAAAGTGTGTGCCCTTACTCCTTTAGCGTGATGATGATATTATGGTAATGTTGGATGAGGGCGATTGCAGGGATCGAAGAGGACAAAAGTTAAGAGCTACTCTGCTTGTATCCAAACCTCTCTTTCTTCTGAAGATTCATCTTTCTGGTGTCAGTTGGATGGAGTGGAAAAAAAATCACTTCATAAGAATTCCTTACAAAATAAATACGTAGTTGATGCTAGACTTGCAGCTGCAAAAACATTCATTGGATTCACGATCAGATTAGTTTTCTTAATTATCATCAAATCTTTGTCAGGTTCTCTGATTCTAATCGGTGCAGTGGTTCTATTTTCAGTTTCTTCTTGGAAGTTGTTAACAGAATGATAATGAGTATCGAAATAATACGCTGCAGCAAAGGAAAAACTTGCTACACATAAGGTTCCTGAATAGATATGATTTTTTAAGAAAGCAGCACTGCCAAGACACATATTGCTACAGATAATGGAACATGCTTTCACGTAGCTCGAGATTTTCAGTTGGTAAATGATATATTCTTGCAGGTTCTCAGGTTCCACGGTTATTATTTCACAGCCTATGTGTATAGAATTATTCATTCTGTTCTTCAGTGAATCGATAGTGCTATGTCGTTCACTCGTAATATACTTCACGACCTTAGGCTCATTATTGAACATAATGCAGTGTCTATATTAGTGGAAGAATCATACGGTTCGTCTTCTGTACCACCTTCCTCCGATGTATAACTTAGTGTTGCAAATTCTTCATTATCTATTAACTATAATCGCTGTTGTACTTTACGATAGTCTTCCATACTGATTTCGCTGGTACTTCCTGATTCTTCTTCTGTTTCTTCCTCATGATCTTTCCACTCTTCATCTTCATCACCATCATCATAGTCGTCGTCATCTCTGTAGGTTTTTGGTAGCTCTTGGGCCATCACTGGATCAAGTCCTGACGTTCTCTGGGGCTCTTTGAGATCGGGTGTTGTAACTAATGATTGCTTTCGGGATAAATTGTCAGTTTTAGAAACGTTTTCACGTTCCAAGTCCACGTCTTCCTCATCTTTATCTTCCGGGTCAACAGATGGCATGACTTTCCGGAATTGCGTGCTTTTTCCTTTCCATATCTGACTTTTACTTCTCACTTGTTTTCCTAGCCGTGGGTTATAAATCTTGACGAACTAGTTATAACAACGTCTGAACTTAACCATGAACCTCACGGCAAAGAAAAATGACTAATTGCTTTTACAACAATTAACTTTCTGTAGAAAACAATACATTTTTTAAAAAATATCTCAAGTGTATCAAAATGATACAACAATAACAACCAATGTTATGCACCAATAATAACCAGAACTCGAAATTGAAATTTTAACAAAATTGAATGCCTTTCCTTTGCTAATATGCTATTTTTTTTAATAACTACTACAGTGACGAGACAGAACAAGGAACTTGCAGAAATTCACGAACCGGAATGCCATTCCGGTCAGCTCCGGTCCATTTCGAACCCTGATAATAATTGTTGCATTTTTGTTAATGCCATCTTGCTCTCACGGTATATATATGTATATATATCGATTTCTGTTACAAATGGTGTAACAATTCACAATTCGGCCGACAAACTCAGACATGGAGCTGACAGCTCTACATAGCTAAATCATGTCAAGAAGTAACAGATGGTTGATCGATTCTCCTGGGATAAAGTATTCCGGAGTTAAATTAGTCCCTCATTCGGATCTCTGCGCGGGGACTGCTTCAGGAGGCTCCAAGAACAGGATTAAGAAAGACCTTAGAATAGGAACGTGGAACGTACGAACGTTATACAAAGTGGGCGCTTTTTAGGTGGCGGTACACGAGACCGAAAAGTACAAGCTGGACATATTAGCGATACAGGAAGTCCGGTGGGAAGATCAGGATAGCATTCAACAGAGCAAATACTTTTTCTACTACCGGGGAACACAGTCTCATAATTTCGGAAGAAAACTCCTAATTAAGAACAGTATCCTTCCGGCGGTTCAGAATATAGTGTTCGTAAACGAAAGACAACCTACGTTACGATACGTACTCGATAGTGCAACACGGTGTTGATAAATGTGTAACCGACCGATGAGGCTGATGGGAACGACAAAGATATATTCTACGATGAGCTAGAAAGACGTTTCGACCGATTACCGAAGTATAATACGAAAATTGTGTTGAGTGACTTCAACGCTAAGGTAGGGAGGGAGGAAAAATATAGACTTACTATAAGCAAATATAGTCTTCACGAAATCACCAACAATAATGGAGAAAGATTGATAACTTTAGCGATCTCGAAAAAGCTAATAGTAAAGAACACATACAGTACTTTCAGCACAAAGATATACAGAAATAAACATGGTTATCTTCGGATGGCAAAACGCTCAACCATATCTATCACGTATTAGTTGATAGACGAAGACACACCAACATAATGGATGTTGGGTCTTACAGCTACAGAGGAGCGGAAGGTGACACCGATCATCACTTAGTGATTACAAAAGTGAGGGAAAAGTTATGCATCGGGAACAGATAAAGCAAAGGATCGAAATAACTTAAGTTTGATGTTAAACGATTAGATAATTCAAGCGTAATAGCAGACTATCAACTCGAAATCTCAAATAGGTATGAAAACTCAGCCAACTTGAGTTGTAATAAAGATGAAATTATTATTGAAATTGATGTAAGTAAGATGTGGAAGACAATTCGTGATAGTGAAGGGCGCAGCAAGGAACATGTAGGCATAGGCGTGCGCACGGGGGGGAGGGGACGGATGCCCCCCTAATGTTTGGCATACCAATCCAGAACAATACTTTTACACAAATTTTTTATATAGGAAAAGTTATATAGTACTGTACTTTTTCAGTCAATTTCTCAATTAACAGTATATTTCACAAACATGGGCCCTGAAGAAGCCTTCAGCTACCCCCTCCGCCCCGCCCGTGATCATCGCTAATCAAAGTATACTTTAGTCTTTGCAATATTGATCAAAATTTCTAGTTTTCACTTGTATTTTTCTGTCTTTCTTTCCCTTTCTTTTTCCTCCCAACAATGACGCACTGCCTTCTCTGCTTTTTACTTGGTAACAATGCAGAACATCATTCAGCTTTCGGTTTGTTTGTTATTTCTTTGACCAAAAAGCAGAAGTTGTCTTCCTAATATTTTCATATCAAAGTATCAAATATATTTAGATCTGGGCAAGAATACAAACTGCGCGGTCCTCAACATTTCCCTATGCAGTCTGCGAATTGACTCGTAGATAAGGATCAGCGCTGTAAATTGCAACTTTCCTGGGGGGAGGTAAGGATGAATATTTGCCCCCATTAGAGAAATATATGTAGTGTGCATATTAACGTTCTTTCGTGACAAGTAGCACCCCGGTTATTTTTCTCGGGATGTAACAAAATTTATTATTGCAAGCTATTAAATTTTTATTCAACATTTGTTACAAGTTAAATTGAGGGTTACTTCTAGGGGTCCCAGTTGGGAGTTCTACTGAAGTAGGGCCCAAATGCTACTGAAATGTCATTATTTTTATATAAAAAAGCAGTTCCACGCGTCACGTACTGACATCTAGAATACACTTTTCGACTTTCATTGCCTTATAATATCTATTATAATTGCAAGAAAGGCGATTTTGGCACACCGTTGGATAGAGGAGACATTGAAGAATACATTCCCGGTGAAAGATCACATAATCAATAAGAATACTATATATTATTTAACGTTGAATGTGTTAAATTTAATTTTCATTAAAAAAAATCCAGAATATATTAATAAAATAAGCGTATAGGAGGAGAAACACAGCGTCATGCACTGATATCTGTGAATTATTAGATTATTTTACCCTGTAAGTATGCTTTATTTTTGTACAATCTGATAGAAATAAACTAATGGACTCAATTACGGATCCTTGATAAAAAAAAAAAAAAAACATCGTTATAAAATATAATGCATGACCAAAATTGATGTTCCAAAAGTTTAAAATTTTAAATTCATATTAGAGCGATTCTACGAATAAGTGAAGCCCTGAAGTAAAAATTCAAACATACAGTGAACATCTCGTAGTTAGTTCAGTCAGCTCTTGGAAGGTACCCAGAGCAGCAAGTACGGGAGAGCAAAGGGTGCACGTGCCTCCGAGGGATTCCGTCAGGATTTTCAGTTGGGGGGTATAAAGCAAAGATGGAGGGTGTAAATGCAGTTTTGTACAGTTTCTATCCTTTTTGAACCGTAAAAATGTTTAAGTTGAAGGTGCGCTCAAGAATTTAGAGGTGACTTCCCCACGTGCGAGCCTGGGAGAATCACGCCCCAAAACAGCGGACTGGATGCGGAAAATAAAGATAAAGAAGGGCCGTTGTACATTTTTGGCTACTTAAAAGGGGTGCCAAAATCGGATATTGCTCCCCTTGCAAAAATACAAGTTGTAGCTCTGGGTATACGATGTGTGTTTACTTAAAAAAAAAAAAAAGCTTTAACAGGTCCCTGTACAAATTCATAGTGAGCTTCTGTTGTTGGATTATTTAAAAAGTTAAGAAGCTACGATTTTACTAATTCTAATTATGAGTTATAGAACTAAAAATGTTGGAATGCAAAATTAATAATATACACGTATTAAGCTTTTTCCTTTTACATATTGACATAAATGAATGACCTATTTCTGTCTAGTCTTATTTATGGCCTGGCAAGTATTATAATTTAAACTCGATTGCATGATCATGTCAGTATGTCAGGCTCCTTTTATCTTCCTAAATGATGTTACTACCTACAACTTGATCTTGTTTTAATGAAAATAAAGCTTCAAACTTTCTCCTATTAAGTAGTATATTAGAAAGTTTTGTTGGGCCCATGCTTTCAGAGAATTTGGGAAATGTATATCAGTGTAGGTGCTTGTTGTGAAAATGTCAGTGCGTGACGGCAACTTTAATATTATATAATAAATAGTATTTTTAATATATACGTGTTATTTAATCGAGAACGTGATCCTCAGTACTTCTGCTAGCATATCATATGTATTTGCATTTTTTTAATTTCTCGGAGATATACCGCAATTACAGTCTAAAAGTATATTCTGAATGTCAGTTTGTGACGCGTGGTATTGCTCGTTAATGTTTTACACAAAATTTATTGAATGAGGAAAAACGTTAGAAATAATTTTGTTCAGCTTTTGATTCTAATGCACCACACGAAAGCACTTTACTTTTCACCAAATATTCTGCAGTATATAGTACTTTTCGTAGTACATTGGAAGTAGCATATTCACCATACTCTGAGAGCGTCATGCACTGACCTTACTATATTAATGATTTACAAAAAATCTATTATGATTAGAAAAATAGTTCCAAATTCATTTTGTTTATCATTTAACCCTAAAACACCATAAAAAAATTACTTTTATCAAGTATTCTGCAGTGTATAGTACTTTTTATATGTGGAGCGTCACGCACTGACATAATTATGTAGCCGATTTTTATGATGGCCAGGGCGTGAGGACTTATTAACAAACAAACCAATAGTTTACGTCAATATAGAAAAGAACGAAGTTTAGTTTGCCATTTTTTAATTTTTTTTAATTCCTACATTTTTACCTGAATGATTAACTGTTAAAATGAATTAAAATTGTAGCTATTCTCGTGAATTTTCAAATAACCCAAAAACAGAAGCTAATTAGGCCATTGTACTAATGACATTTTTTTTATTTCTTTATGTAAACATGAATCGTATACCTTCTAAGAATCGACTGCGCTAATTCAAATAAATCCATGATACGTTTCAATTTTTACCATCGGGTATGACATATTCGTGGAATTGTTTAGAAATCCCATGAGTGAAAAGAATAGAAGTATCTCATCGATTAGATGATACATGGCAAAATTAAATCCAGTTCAACACGAAAGAGGAAGAATTCAAAGTGCAAACTTTTTACCCTCTCCTCGAATCTCTTATGAGCTGTATAAATGAACGTTTTAGTCAAGGAACAGTGAAACTGGTGAATTCAGTGGGCAGGCTTTTGGGGTTAAAATCCTAATCTAGAGGATCTGAGATTTATTTCGTATGAGTTCAGTGTGTCCGAAATTCAGCTACAAGCGGAGGTTCGTCTTCTAAACAGTTCTGCAAATAAAAATCGACTTCCTTTGGAACGGTAGAGCCGGATAAGTGATTCTGATACTGCAGCAACAGTAACATACACGATTTTTTTAAAGTGCTCAAAATGTTTTCTGTTATTCTGGTGACAAGTTGTTTGTCTGAAAGAGTGTTCTCAAAAATGGCACACGTAAAAACTAAACTGCGATCCACAACATCAGATATGCGGTTAAATTATCTGATATTACCCTATGTTGAGCAAGGTCTTGCCGCACAGGTTTCTGTCAGTGACAGAGTGGAGATATTTAGAACTTGTTCCAACTCAACGAAGGCTAGGATATATTGTAGTATAGGATATTTTCGTAAAATAACGGACATTCAATGTAGTACTGGACGAACAGTGTTGCACATATTATCCAATAATACTGCCAATATAGGTATTGCCAATTACTAACAGAGAAAATGTGTGTGAGTGTGTGATGGCAAATGCTACCTATGCGCTCATTTTATTTTCTCAAAAAGTACTTGCGTGAGCGCAAAATCCTGTTCCGCAAGTTTAACCGATTTTTTAATTTGCATTCATTATGTTTGTAACACTATCTGAGTTGCTGACTCTATTTAGTAAGAAATGTTGAAGTTTCCATGTTTCGTTCAACACATTGAAACATTTGTTCCTTTCATTGTTCTGCTGAAATAAAAAAAATATATAAGCACTTGTTCTCGAACGAGTGTTAAACTTCATTGGCAGAAATGCGACTTGAGTGCTTTCGCAAATTCGTTATTTTTTCTTAGTAACTATGTTGTGTTTAGATGGCACCAGTTAATCAATTATGTCTATTGAGTATCAGCTTTAATTTCTATTAAAATTTTTAAGTATCGTAGATCGTATGTTTTTGAGGCAATAAAATCGTGTGGAGATTGCTCTAAGCCCCACCCACCTTCAGCGTATCCTACCTTTCTTGGATGCCATGATGAATAATATGCAAATTGGCTTCAAGTCAACGATCGTTGTGAACTTGTGTTACAATTATGAGCTTCTAGTATTCTATTTCTATTTCGTTTTGTTATGGGTTGCATCCGTGTGTAGTATGTCGTATGATGCCCAATTTTTATTATTTTTTTTCATTGCTTATAAATAAACTGGATGTTTTGATCTTAAATGAAAGCTATAGATATACGAACCCGACAACCAAGAACTATTTTGCTTTTTTTACTTATTCTATTTCGAAGAAAGAAACAAGCGCAACCCAGAAAGAATCATAAATCACTCCCGCCTGCTGTTAGCCCCTTGGACTTGGGAAGAAAGTGATTCAGATATCCTTCATCTTCTTGCTCCTCTCCTTTTGTCTGTCAAAGAAAGAGGAAAGCATTCACGTTCCTTTCTTTCTGTATTGTATCCTGTTTTTAAACAAAACTTTGTTTTAATTTTATTTATGAAACAAGAGATATCCTTTATATTGCTTTTCCTCTTGGTATAAGTTCTTAGATACACGTACAGATAGAATATAAAGGAAAAGAATCCTAAGTTATAACTTGCGTATAACTAACGACAGATTCTTTCCAAACTACTGAAAATATCTAGTGTCAAGAAAAGTGTTCAGATAATGTTTATTTTGTTTCCTTTACATATAAACGTTTTTGGTCCTTGTAATTTTTGTATAAAATTCAAAAAGAGAAGTAAAAGAGTAATTTGTATGCTACCACCTGCTTCAAAAACATGTTCAACTAAATTTCTTGATTTGTGTCTCCTAACTCCGTGCGTTTCTGTATGGTATCTGAATAAATTTTTTTGTAAGATGTAACATATACCACGTTCGTAATTTTCTAAGTGTCGTCTTTACAAAAACTTGTATTCTGTTCTTTTTCTTTTCGACCATGTTTTCTTCTATTGGCTGTAACCAATTTTAGAAAGTAAGATTAACTTGAGATAATGCAAACATATATATATATATATATATATTGCTTTCTTTGTGTATTTCTGACATATCCTAAAATTGTTAAAAGCTACAAGTAAGGATAGGGGTTATGCAATCTAATAAGTATGCACTACGCAACTTCCCAAACATCTGTCGTATTTTCCCATGAACGAAAACTTTTCCTTCTACTGCCTAAGGCAAATTCAGGCCAATGGAAAAAGACTCCAAGAAGAGGATAATCATTCCCCACTACACTTTGAGGATTCACCAATAACCACGAGTTGACTCATCTGGAGTATGAGTTTTCCAATTTTTCCTCTCCTTGCGTCGACAGAAGTAAAGAACCATAAGTAAGTACGCATGCGCAAGTCACGAGAAGGACTATTCTCCCCACTACTAGACTCTGCTACAACGAGCCCTTCGGCAAATAGAACGAGCTGAGACCTACGTCCAGATGACTAAGGACGGTCTCTGTGACGTCACTACTTATCAAATCTTCACGATTAAAAATGGTATCAGCCTAGTTACCAAATTGTTGGATAATCGAAGGAACAGGGACTGTTCAGCTCCGACTTAGAGATTTATCGTTCTTCTCCGAGAATCTCGTAAACTACTGGAAAATGGAGTATAAACGAGGACTCTGAGACCAGGGAGTTCAGAGACTAGTCCTCACCAGACATTCCTCACCTTAATACGAACGATTCCTTCAGTTTCGCGCTGTGAATCGTACCCAATCTCTCTCAACCACAAAAGCGATTCCTTCTGCTTTGCCCTGTTGAATTGAATTTATTTTAAGACCTTTAGGCAGCTATGGCTCAGGCCGTATGGATGATGATGCGATTAATTAGTGGAACTAAGAAAGTGCGAGGAAACGGGACTACCCCGAGAAACCCCACGTACACGGTGTTTGTCCACCAAGAAGCTCACATGGCATGAGCAGGGATCCCTAGCACCAGAGGTGAGCGTGATGGAAACCTTGGAAGGTGAGAATAAATAAATAAAGGATGGCAGGCATCAAGACTCGAATGCACTCGCCCCTCAGGATCAGTGTCGTTCTATTATTATTATTAGTAGTATTATTATTGTAAGAGGTTGCGCTGAACTATTAGCGCCTAGGCTTGAGGAAATATTTAATAGTTCACTTAAATCGAATATATTCCCTAGAAGATGGAAGTACTCATACATAGTTCCGGTGTACAAGGGAGGAGCTATTCTGGATTCTAATAACTACAGGCCTGTGTCCCACATATATATTTTCAACAGAATTTTTGAATCAATTATGTATGAACATCTCTATTTTAATGCTAAATCTATCCTACACGAAGCACAGCATGGGTTCCAAAAGAAGAAGTCAATAGAAACTAATTTATTCACGGTGATTAATTTTATAGATATTAATTTTATTTTATCCACCAATAAACAGTTTTGCACCCGAGCCAGACGAAAGTTATAGCCAAAATGGTGCAAAACTCAAGCGATAATATGGCATAGGTGCCAACCCTTAACTTTAAATTTAAAGGTCGCGTTCCAGCTTTCTTTAAATTGCACCCCGTGTTGAATTTTGGCTAAAACTTTGGTTGGTGGAACAAACTATTGGTGGAACAAAATGGTGAAAAACTCAAGTGATAATATGGCATAGGTGCGAACTCTGAACTCGATGGTCAGGTTCCGAGTTGGAACCCGAGTTGAATTTTGCTATAACTTTAATGTGAGTGGGGTGTAAAACTTTTATTGGTGGTGATAAAAAGCGCAAAACTAGCGCAAAACTTCTGATAAGTTTTTTCGTGTTCCAACTTCTCAGTGCTCGATTTTTACTCCACTGGAGCTTGGAAAGTTGATTGTTTTGACACACATTCCAAACTTTTAAGTAATATCACTAACAATGAAACTATATACAATTGTTTCACCGATCATACTGGTTATAATTTCCATAAAAGGGCTACAAGACATTTATGTGTTACATATCAGTATAAAAACCCTTTCGTGGGAAAGGAAAGAGTGATGCAAGAATTCTACTCACAAAAGGAGTGATATCCATTTTGCGAGTGATTTTCTTTGTGTCACTATGGGGGAAGGAAAGATATTTAATCTCTTAATTTTATTACAAATTAAACACACCCGCCATGGTGACACAAAGAAAATTACTCGTAAATTATCACTTCTTTTTAGTAGAATTCTTGCGTCACTCTTCCCTTTACCCCAAAGTTTTTTTTATTTATTTAACTTTTATACATTACAAGATGAAAATGGTGTGGTGGAAATATTTGATTTTCCTGCTATACACTCCCCCATCCTTAACAATGGAGGGAGAAAGCACTAGTTCTATGACTAGTACAATAAATACAGCAATAGATTTGTTACAGGCAGTAGATGCTAGAAGAAATGAAAAACTGTTGCCTTTGCCTACTCCTACAATGGAAATTGAAGAAAATGGAAATGAACCATTACCTGACTTGGTGGCGTCAGTCCAACACTGAATGCTATGCTTCCAACGCCTACCGTGCCTGTTACAGGTTGTAATCGAAATACTAATGGTATTGCACCAACGGATTCAAACTCTGCTCTGATGTCTTTAATTTTTGAATATAATATATTGAACAGTACCATTAGACAAGTAGCACCAAATAAAGAAAATAGAAGTTAAGATTTTGATAATGTAAATCTCTGTACTCCACATTCAGCAGAGAAATTGTGTATGCCAATAAATTTAAAACAAAGTACACATTCAAAGAGAAATAAAAATAGGATCTTGAACCGGACACAATAACTTACAACTAAATCTTACCATGAACAACTTGATATTATTGTTGAAGCAGGCTCATAAAGTAATGCTCCACCTTTTGTTCAGAAATTGTTTGGTAATATTACACGTAATAATATAGAAGAAGAGGCACTCAAAAGTTATGTAAAAAGAATGGTGTTGTACCTTCCGTTTGGAAACCGTTTAAGCCGACAGAAAATATGTGTGGCAGTGGAAATGAACATCCACAAGACTTTACCATTGTATCCAGCAGTGAAAGAAAATTTCCGCATTTTGGCCTTCATGGGAGAGAAATAATTTTGGGAAACGAAACCAAGTACCAGTTGTTGACCCTGAAAAATTTGTAAATAGGTTGTTTCAGTTTGCCACAAGGCATATATTATCAGAAATTCCAAAATATGCATACGCCGGATTAACCATCGATAGTGAACATTCCATCACCGACAGTCCAGTTTTTGTTTCTTGGCGATTGAGAGATCAACTTACTCCTGAAGTTATTTTACAAACAATAGAAAATGTTTTGAATTCTAACGAGAGTTATTTTATTTGGGAATTGAAAATTAAAGTCCACTGGATTGATCCCCGATTTGGGTAGGGCGTAGGAAATAGACGTACAAATAAATCAGTAGACAAGGGGTTGTTTTTTTGGCTGGCACAATTCAGGTTCCAAAAGATATTTATTGTCTTCCCCAAAGTTTGATTTTGGCTCAGCCGAAAGCAGATGGGAATCGTCGTTAGCACAAAACCTTCAAGGTACAAAAAGGCGACCAAGCATATGGATTGATAGGGCAAAAGAGTTGTGTCCTAAAGCAAATGTTGACATTGAAAAATTATCGGTTGTACAAACAGAGAAGTACATATGTTCCAAGAACAATTACTGCCAAATTGCATAATTGTAGATTCTGAGAAAAAACCAAACAAGAGAAACTGTCAAAGTGTACAGTCGACCAAGTGCTCCAACTCAGTTGTTTGTAGACTTTAGTAATAATCATTACAGTATAATTCCACCTATTAGAAAATACTTATTAGTAGAAAGATATTCTTCATATTGTTTGAAGGGGTACGGCGTCAAGCCGATGTATCATAAATTCGAATATAAATGTTCGTACTATCAAGAGTATCATGGCATTACAGAGGAAGAAAAAGACCGATTTCCATGCGATGATTGCCGTATAATATTTCCTTCGTTGCATTGTTTGGTAAATCATAGAGTTCCATCAAAGAAAAGTAATAGATCCTTATGTCAGGATGTGCAAGAATGTAGAAATTGTCATAGACATGTAAATATGCGTCGTCCTCGAAAACAACACAGTACTTGAGAAATACACTGTTCCTTATGTGAAAAATTCGCGTTATCTGAGCATGACTGCTATGTACAACCAGTAAAGAAACAACAGTACCATAGATATCTCGTGATTGTATTTGACTGCGAAACTCAGCTGTTAGATAGGGAGCATGAAGTAAACATGATTTGTGAATCGCATTGCTACAACCAATGCTGGAATGAAAGAAATGCAGAG
>JAGDQP010005064.1:19406-46198 GCA_022664845.1 Lepisma saccharinum | reverse complement strand
AATTTCCAGGCCTATATTTCAAAAGGTAGTATGTCTTTTACATAACGAATCGGGTTTTGAGATGATAGAAACTTTATAGATAGCTGCAAGATAGATAGATAGCTGCTGAATAGATAGATTCAGATCTTATAGATATATCTTATAGATAGATAGCTGCAAGAAACTTAATTGACGAGCAAGTTCACGAAAAAATAAACAATGTATCATGAACGGCCAGAAAATTTTTGAAATAGTTTTGATGAACGTATTATGTTTAGAGATACTGTGCTTTATATGAACAGCAAATTAAGTAATTTGCCAAAGACATTGGTCTTGATGAAATTTAAAGAAAGATCAGTTCCCGATGTGTTCAATACAAAGCAAAATGAAAATTATGATGGCCCCATTCCAGATCTTAAATGGTTTGGTGTTGAAAATAAATCCGAGGATGATGCTAAAGCATTAATGCCAAGGCGTGATGCATGTAAGAAGGATCCCAATTATAAATTTAACATGCAAAAAGAACTGATTAGTTCCTGTAAGAACGACTTATTATTGTTAACCCAGCCAGTTGTGAACTTTTCAAATATTATTAAGAACAAAACATTTGGAATAAAGAGTTTTATAAGAAGTCTTGCGATTGCGAATTTGGTGATATGTGTGTTTCGCACATTATATCTGGAAGAAAGTAGTATAACTTTCTTACCACCTTTGGGATTCCAACATCGTAACAGGCAATGCAAAAAGGCTTTGCAATGGCTACAGTATTTCGCACATACTACGGGTAAAAATAAAACAGTGCTAATGGAGGAGAACAAAATGTAGGTCCCTACAAAGTTGTTGGATATTATAAAGATGAAAAGACTGGAGAAGTAACTATAGTAGAATTCAATGGATGTTTTTTCTATGAACTCCGAGAGTGTTATCCTAGCCTCCGCCATACTTCATTGGATGGTGGAGAAAGCCTTGAAAAACGGTAAGGCTGTACCGTGAAAAACCCTGAATACATACACAGTTAGAAAAGGAACTTGCAACGAAATATGGGAATGAGAATGGGATAAACAATTTTAGCAAAACAAGGACATACAGCAGTTTACTAAAACCTACTTGGCAAATCTTTATGATGGATTGATTTCGAAGCATGCATTTAAAGGAGGAAGGACAGAATGATTCCGTAGTTTGTACAAATGCGGTGAAAACGACGAAATTAAATATTTAGATATAACAAACTTGTACCCATGGGTAATGTCACGCACGCCATTGCCAGTGACAATGCCACGCGTGTACAAGAACAACTTTGTAGAACTGAAAAATGTACTTGTAGATTGCACTATTTTGCCACCAACCGATCTGAAACTTCCAATATTGCTTTCTCCTGTAATTCAAAATTAATTTTTGGTCTGTGCAGAACATGTATGGAAGCTGCCATCGTACAGAGAAAGAGGGAATTCACTGAAACGTTTGCCACACAGTACTTCTTGAAAGTATGAAACGTGGATTTGAAGTAAAAGAAATCCATGAAGTTTGGGAATTTAAAATGCAATCTGCATTATTTGAAAACTATGTGGCAAGCTTCCTCACGATGAAGCAGGAAGCCAGAAGATTTCCTGCCGAATGTAAAACAGAACAGCAAAAACAACAGTACATAAAAGAGTATGAAGAACATGAAAATATTCAAATGAGGTATCACAATATTGAAAAAACCCGATGCTGCCTTATATTGCTAAATTATTTTTGAATTCCCTGTATGGTAAGTAGGGAAAGCGCACAGACCTACCTCAAAGTAAAATTGTTGAGAATAGCGCATAATTTTTTAACGTTATGCTTATTCCAAATTATGAAGTTTCGACAGTAACACCAGTAGTTGAAAAACTTTAATTGTTACTTACAAGGACAAGGAAAAGGGAAACAAGCCATTGTCCTTTTCGAATGTTTATTTTGCAGCTTTTTATTATTACATCATGGGCAATTCTACGATTGTATCAACTGATGGACACTGTAAGGTATGTTAAACTCCTGTATGTGGATAAGGATAGCATTATGTATATCCACAATAACAACGTCAAGTCGCCTCTGGAAACTGGGATGTACCCTGGCGAATTAACTAATGAAATTTCCTGATGGGTGGAATATGAAATTATTTATTGGTTTACTGCCAAAGAATTATGCGTATCGCATACAAGAAATTGCTACTGGAAAAGTCAAGGATATTTGGAAAATTAGAGGCATCACCCTAAACTATCGAAATAAAGACGAAAGTACTCTTGATAATTCTTATGACTTGATCACCGAAAAAACACACAATAATTTTTCTACTAATAATATCTGGATTTGTGATTGTGTCTAAACCTGAAACCAAGACCCATCAGGTAACTACCAGTAAACGGCGAAGAATTATTGAACACATTTCAATCACCAACTACAAAACCTTACCCTCTGGCTACAATCAACAATAAAGAAAAAATGTTGTAGTAGTGGAACTTACAAATATAAAAACAAAAACCTGGGTTGGAACTTGTCATTTGAAATCAAGATGTTGCCGTTTCAACATCCGTGTACCATCATGTTCATTGGCCCTTCGAAATCAGGAAAAACTACGTTCATAATTAAGTTGTTACAATTTAAAGATTATATGATTAGTACTAAATTCAAAGGAAAGTTTTGGTGCCATGGACCTGTTGTTCCATACCTTACTGTTGGAAATGTTAGATTTTATAAAAAAAATCCCAATATGGAAAAGTTTGAAATTCAACCAAATTCACTGATTATTTTAGACGATTTAATGAATGAAACAAACGCAGATGTAAGTAACCTGTTCACGAAGTTCAGCCATCATAAAATTTTAACTGTCATTTTCATTGTTCAAAATTTATTTCCAAAAGGCATGTATTCCCGTAACTTTTCATTAAATAGTCATTATCTTATAGTTTTTAAGAATGCTCATGATAAATTACAAATTGAGTACATATCAAGAAAAGTTATGCCACGTGATAGTTAAGGACTGGTAGGCGTATTTGAACAAGCAACAGTAATCCTCCTTGTTATCTCTCATTTGATTTAACGCAAAATATTCCTGAGGCATTACGAAAACGTACAAACATTTTTCCCGATCAAACCATGCATATCTATGCATATGTAAAAGACCTGCATAATCCCATAACGTTCAGTTGACGTTAGGATGTCAAGCTTAAAGCATTACAAAAATAAGTTCCATGATCTTCGCAGATGTAAGCGCAAGCAACCAAAACGATAGTTACAAAAAACTTCAGGAGGTGTTATTCGAACCATTGCACAAGTGGCAAAAAATACCATAATTAGAAACATTTCATTGAGTCCACATCAGAAAGCAAGATTACGTATACATAAAAGGTCGTTACGTGCATTGTCTCTTGCAAAGTCCAGTATTAAACGTTGACGAAAATTATTATTACAAAAGAGAGGTGAATTTTTACATTTATTGCTGACACCAATATTAAGTACAGTGGTTGGAAGTATTTTCAATCGGTAACATGGCGACGTCTCAGTTTCAAAAAATGATTTTAGTACCGGAACAAGCAACAACGCAATTGGCATCATCAGTAAAATCCCATGAATCACACCAAGCCCGATTAGTTCAAGAACTGCAAAAGGTATTAACACGTTCGGGCATAACACCACAGGAAAAATGGAACATGTACCAGCCGGAATCGCATAGGTACTTTGGCCATATTCCACCAAGAAATCAACCCATTGCACTACCTCTCGTGGAATCAGATGTCACAACAAAAAGCATTTCTACAAATCTATTATTTCAACTCATTTTAGATGTTCCTAAAACTCTTAGTCGAAAAACAGAGTCTTATTAAATCTAGTGCACGCATCCATCCGGTGTAGTAGCCATTGATGATACTGTTCTCCCAGGATCTATTATTGATCTTGTAAATGAAGTGTAAAGAAAACGTAAATCACGAAATCCAATTGGCATACAATCATTCAAGCAAATATTGCAGAAAATTAATATTCCAAAAGAATTAATTAATTTTCAGTTTGGTTCAGGTGCATGTTTGTTTAGAAATTAAATACTTATTCCTAAAAGTAAAAAGGCAAAAGTAGAAAAGCAAAAGCCAAGAAACACAATACCAGCACCATTTTAAGAAATTTTAGATTTTATAAAATATAAACATGTCGTTATCGAAAACGTGATTTACGTATTCGAATCTAGTTTCTCTGGGAAGTATTAGAAAATTACAATAAAAAGTGCAACATCAAATTACAAGTTAAAAAGTTGTTAGCATAACATGATGCATATACATTATATGCTCCCGTACGTAAAACCTTTCTGCGAAAACAATATTATGTGAGTGGTCCAAATGAATCACTACAAATGGATTCAGCAGATATGCAAAATGTGTCAATGTATAATAATGGGTATAGATATATTTTATGTTCAATTGATGTTTTTTCACGATGTGCGACATGTATTCCTGTCAAGAATAAAATGGGTCCTGTTGTAGCTGAAGCCATTACGAAAATTTTTAAATCGTTGAAATTGCCATTAGCACGTTGTCAAACGGATTTAGGAACGGAATTTTATAACCAGCACGTAATACGAGTATTTCAAAAGTATGGTGAGAATCATTATAGTGTTCATTCGGAAATAAAAGCACTTGTGGAACGATTTATCCGTACATTGAAGGAAGAATATACAAGTACTTTACGGCAGAAAATACATACCGGTACATTGACATATTAGACGATCTTGTGCACAGATATAATCATAGTTCGCATTCCATTAAGCTTGCACCTAGTGATGTCTCAGATACAAACATAAACCAAGTCTGGCAAACCCTATACGGATACAAATCCAAAACCAAACCCAAATGTAATTTACATTCCGTGGACTATGTTCGCGTAAGTAAATATAAACCTAAATTGGAAAAGGGATACTTCCCGAAATTGTCACGTGAAATTTTTATTGTTGACAAATGTATTAAAAGTAACCCTGTTATGTATAAAATCAATGATTGGAATGGTGATTCCATCAAGCTTCTACAAAGCTTTTGCAATCAGGAACTTCAAAAATATAAAAAGTAAAAACAAAACGTACTTTATTGAGAAAGTGTTAAAACGAAGAAAAGGATGGGTGTACGTCAAATGGTTAGGATAAACTCCAAGTATGAATAGCTTAGTAAGACGAGAAACTTTTCAGTCAGTATCATGACATCATACGGTCATGCTAATGAGTTTATGTAACATTACCATCCAATGCTATTTTTCATGTATTTGATAATACCACTGCATGATATAGAACCAAGCTTGTTCCACCAATACATTTAACAGAAAATTGGGTGGTGGGGTTTATGGGAATAAGTATTATCTGGAATTTTTATAAAATTAGGCGGGAGTAAGAAATTATTCAAACGAAAGGCAAAAAGAAAACTCAATAGAATATTAAATATCCACAAGGGTATTATCATTCCGTACCAAGATTGCCTGAAAGTATTCCACAAATGTTTGAGGCGCAAAACGAAACTAAGAAGCACTGGAATTACACCCACATTACAAAATTTGCTTGGGTTTAGTAATAATCCAAACATATACTATTATAACATTCAATATTTTCCACATAGTTGACGTAAACGACTATTGATTGTAACCATTCCTGCACCATTTCCATGCAATTTAAATTTTAATATCCTTTCCGAAATTAATGTTTATCTTGATGTGGTCAGTCTACCATTGGAAAACTACTTAGAAAAATAAGTGTGCACGAATATATGTACGGTGAAATTAAATATTATATGTTTGAACGGCCTCAGTATATGAAAATGGAAAAAACATACTTTGATACTGTACACGTAGACTTAAAAGATGAAGGAGGACAAAAATTCCCATTTCAGTTTGGAACGTCAAGCATTACACTTCATTTTAAACAAAGCATGATTTCAGAAAGTACCGATGATAATTTTTACATTACTCTATGTTCAAATTCAAGTACACAAACTTATACAAAAATTATACCTACGCATTTTCGTAATATTCTCAATCGTCGTATTAAATTAAATGATCGATCGTGGAGGTTTGGACTTAGTGAAATTCATATTTCACTTACATATCAAAATGTTCTTGATGGAGAAAATATATTTTGGTTCGATTTAAAGTAGGGAACAAAACTAAAACATCGTAATACTTCGGGATATTATGCGACCGTTCCAGCAATTACTGGATGAACTCAATAAAATTACACCATGGGTTGAATTTACCTATTCCAATACAGTTCAAATTAAAACCACCTATAATATTCAAGCTATTCGTTTCTCTCCCATGTTAGCATTTCAATTAGGATTTGAACCTAGTTCTAACATTTTAGAACCTGGAGCAATACAAAAACAACCCTACTTAGATATTGGGATACGAATCATGGATAAGTGCAAACTATTACATTTCAAAACTTCCACTATTTTCCACTATCTAAATTAAATTTCGATACAATTGAAATCATACTAAAGGATCATGCATTTGTCATTCGCATCCGAAACATTGACGGTGACACTTCACTTTACGCGTCTCCCGCAATGCTATAGTAGCAGTACATTGCGAACGCAGAGTTCCGTATTTTGCGGGACCCGTTTATCAGCCCGACCACTGTATCGGAAGTTTACTTCGAGGTCTCTTTAGATTTACAATGCCATTTATTAAAAAGGATGACAAAGCCGTTGGACGACGAGCGTTATAAACAGGAATTCAAGGTGCTGGGGATATCTTACAAAATCGACCTGTAAAAGAATCCATAAAAGCAAGCGTACGCGAAGCAATATCAGTTTTAAAGACAAAAGCGGAAACAAAATTAAATCAGTTACTTACTGGTAGCGGTAGACGACGCGCATGTAAAGAAGAGCTGCTGCACGTTTTGGACCACCTGGAAAGCGTCGTAAACGTACAAGTACAAGACCGAGAGATATTTTAGTTAATCATAAGGTCGTTTCTTACACCGGCTAGTAAAGAGTGCTGTATAAATAAACTGGATTTGGTATCTGTATCCATGACACAAACTGCTATAGAATGCGCACGAATGGTTGACTATCGACCTATTTCACATCCGAAGGACACATTGAATTTGTTATTCCTGGAGATACTTCAGAGTATATTGATCCTTCGCACCTTTACTTGTATGTCAAATGTAAAGTACTAAGTTGAAATGGAGATAATTTACAAGTAGCTGCAGCAGGACCACCACCCGTTGCAGCTGATATTATAGGACCTTTGAATAATTTTCTACATTCCATATTTACACCAGTCGATGTTTACTTGAATGATAAAACCATTCTGTCTTCTAATTGAGCCTATACCTACCATTCCTATTTTAAAACAAGTCTCAACTACAGGAAAGATGCTAGCAATACTCATTTGAAAACGGGTTTATGGTATAAGAATATGGCGGGACAGTTCAATACGTTAACGAATGTCAATGTTGGATTTCAAAAACATAGTGCAATGATTGCAGGTAATGCATCTATTGAAATGTTAGGTAGTGTTTTCACTGATATTACAATCCTTAATCGTATTCTTACCAATGAAGTTAACATGAGAGTCAAAGTCAGTCATATTAAAGATGCATTCTGTCTGATCGCAGCACAACAATCTGATTTCGAAGTTCTTTTGAAGGAAGTCATACTGTATGCACGTCGTATGGAAATATCTCTTCAATTAAATCGATATATGCTTCAGGATACTGCAAAACTTCCATTGACACGTGTAGAAAGACGTGTTCATACCATGTCTCAAAATGTATCTACTTTCAATTTGGACAATTTATTTTTAGGAAAAGTTCCTAAGGGTCTTGTTATTGGTTTTGTTTCAAATACTGCATTTAATGGACAATAGAATGAAAATCCTTTCCAATTTCAACACTTTAATCTCAACAAACTTCAAGTGCAAATTGGTTCTAAATTTTATCCACCCACTCCCTTGACTCCTAATTTTGCAAACAATTTGTATATTCCAAGTTATTATACTTTGATTTCCGGTACTGGCATATTTCATCAAAATGCTGTGCATACCATTTCACCTGAAGAATATTCTAATGGCTATACACTGTATGCTTTTATTTTGTTGCCTACCAATACATTAGACGATTCTACATGGAATATTGTCAAAGATTCATCTGTAAATATTAAAATTGGTTTCAATCAAAATTTTGAAAAGTTTATGCACAATTTGATTCATTAATTGAAATAAATAAAGTTCGAAACGTTTATACGGATAATATGGTACAATTCATCAATTTGGCGTTGAATACCATAAATATTATGTCGTTGTTATTTAAGTAAAGTAGTTGGCACTCTGTCTCGGTACGTGTATATAAGGTGAAAGTAAGTTCCTATTTACATCAGTGAAATAACAACAGTATGAGGGCAATCATCCACTTTTTAGCGTTTGATCAAGCTGGTGACGATGATCTTATCGTCAAGGGGTTGGCCGTTGTCAATCCTGATCTCAATACCACACATACTTAAATTTTTAAACAGTCTTTTAACAGTGAAGATTTACCACTAACACTTTAATTGGACAATGAGTACCTGTTCACAAACATCTATGGATTACAATCGTCAGAAGGCGACGTAGCACACATTCATTTGCAGCAAGCCCTTGTAAACTATACAAAACATATTGATGATCTGTACGTCCATGGCCGCCGTAGACAACAATTTTTAGAACGATTTCCGGGACGAAGTGTGTTAAATCTAGAACATTTGAACTGTCCGAAATCAAGTAAATTATTTTTTTCCTGCAAGTCATTGTGGTCATTAAAAACATCTGTTCCATACGTTCCGATGTGCATTTTATGAAGCACAGTGTTACAGTAAGTTTCTCACCTACCATGATTTGTCACGATATGTAAGTCATAAAACAAAAAGCATATATAGTCCCCTCCTATTACTCCAAGTTCTAGTGTACTTGAATATGATGATGTAACAGCCTAGTTGCTGTTCCATTTTTATTTTTCTTCCCCTTTTATTTTCTTAGTACGTTCTGTTTCCTTCTGTGCTCTCCTTAGCTCATTTTCTTTGTTTGGTTTTAGTCACGCTTTGTGCGTGTTTCGTTTTAATTTTTGCTTTGGTTTTCAGTCGTTATCTATTCAGGTCACGCAGCATTAACTTGGATCTAGTGCTTTATTTTGATTGGATCCTAGTCAATGCTTGGCTCCGTGTTTCTTGCTGATTGGTGTGAATCAGCCTTCTTCTTCGTTTGATGGGAGAACTGCTCTCCCCGCCATATTAGTTTCAGTTCCAATTTTACCGATCAGAAGGATGGATGTCTGGACTTTCCGTCATGTGTAATTCCAGAGCCCCACCTGCAATTGGTAGCTATGTATGCCAATTGTAGTAAATAGAAGAATATTCCGACATCATTTCGTCCATTCCGGTGAAATATATTGATAGTCGTGACAAGAATAATACGAGTGCTAATCAGACTGTTCGTCGACAAGTTTACCTCGAAATTTTTCACTTCCGTAAAATTAGTTTTGGATATTATTTGTCATAATGTATAACATGTTCTAAAGTTTAGTATGGGGCCACTAGTGACCAAATTTCTGCACTTCAAATATCGGATCGTTAGATTCTAATAATCATATGCCTAATTTTTCGTCTACAGTTTCCAAATCCTTTTGAAATTCCAGGTTAGCAATGTAAACAGCTACCGTATATTTTCATTACTAGTCAAATTAGTAACATGTCTGTTCGATCAATTTTGCGTACAGTTTTTCGACGAAATTTTGACGTTAATTGTAAATATAATAATTGGACATGCTTAGTTAACCTTGGTTTCAACTTCAGCCACTATTATCCGTTCAGTAGTCACTTTTATAAATTATTTTTACATATTCAAGATTTATTCAGTGTCAATTGTATAATGTAGTAATCATCTGTAATGACGTCACGCCTATTATAAGGCCAACTTGTTTCTTTCGTGAAGGTATGTTTTGGACAAAATAACTTTATTTCTGTAAGCAATTATATAGAAAACTTTTCCAAATTGATTAACAATATTTTGGGACTAACTTGTGAAAATGTTAGTGAAATTCTTTATTTATTATGGAAATTATGAACGTTTATATCTGACAAACCAACTTTCGTTTCGGCTTAATTAATTCACAATGTGTAAAATATAGACGATACAAATTTGTTTACTTCCTACAGCACAATAGTAATTCTGTTCAGATTCTATGAAATTATCAACTTCAAAAGATTACATTACGTAAATTCAAATGAATAAATTGAAATTTTGAAATTTTTATATTTTTTCGAACAATCTTGTGTTTTCGTTCAATGAACGTAGTATAGAAAACCTCTCAGTAAACTTGGTACGAATTAAGGCATTAGTTGATAATCCATATAGAGTGTATAATAATATTTATGATGTGCAGTGATTTATTTAATGTTTGCTATGATATTCATCTGAATTTAACTACGAATCATTACGTGAAGTTTGACAGCAATCGATACTAAATTTTTTCTCTGTTTCGGTAAACCTATCGTTTTGAGTGATGCGTTTTTAATTAGATTATGTTGGTTCATAAATCCGTAGGCCAGTGGTAGGATTCTTTCGACAGCTGAGATGTGACAATTTGGGAAATGAACTATATATGGAATTACTACTTATTCTGCGTTGACATATGAAGTGACTCCAGTATGTGATTTAAGTGAATTGATATTATTTGCATTTTGCATTATGACATGACGTTTAGATTGAGTAACGACCGTCATTCGTTGTGTTCGTTGTCTTTATTTCAGGAATTGCGATTCCAGACTACAGGTGTGGGCCCTACTAAGGTAAAGGTAAGCCATGTCCTTTTGCCACCCTGTAGACTTCGATGTGAGTAAAGACGTAGTGTGAGTCACATATGAATTGATATGCGTATGATCGTTTGAGATTATTCCCAGGTATGGATTTGCGTTTTCCTTTCTTAATGTATCACTAATCTGAACCAACTGGTACTTCAGAGTATGAACCGACGATCTAGTTAAAAAGATTGGAGGTGTCGCCTTATTGGTATTTCCTCCCTCGTTCTAAATTATTGTTTTTCGCAGCGATCAGAAGGATCTGGAATCCTCTTTCCCAGATATTCTTAAATCTGGAGGACGTTTCTGCGCCTCTCGTCTGGGGTGTAGAAAATATTTGGAGCTAGAGTTTTGGTTAGATGCGTTGCGTGGGTACTCTAGGCTCCTGGCGACCCTAATTATATTTCTGGATTTTTTTGGTGTTGCAGTTTTGACTTCACCTAGCCAGGAATTGAGTATGTGATCTTGGTGATCGTGGGTTTAGGGCCATTTCAATCATTGTAATTCAACTTGACTATGTGGAGCGTTCAAATTTTAAGTGTTGTGTTGCATGACTGTGTTACAACTTCTATATTACTGGCATATATGCATTAAATCACTTACCTGTAATAGTGAAGGCACCAGTTGCAATAATCATTAATTTAAGTCCGTCGTATCAGCAAGGAACACAGTGGACATGTATCTACATTAATAAAAATTATCGAGCCTTTTATTTCGATAGTCTCGGCCGCAATCCAACAAAACCAATAGTACAATTTCTTCAACGTAATTCTTCAATCTATCATGTAAATAAGGTTCAATACCAAGCTGACAATTCCGTTTTGTGTGGTTTGTTCCGCATCATATTTATTATTATAGAGTTAGAAATGTAAATATCTTTTCAAACCTTTCAAAAATCAACTTACAACGAAATGATCAACTGGTACTTAACATGGTCAAGAAAATGTTGAAAGCAAACAATAAATGTAATAAGCTTTTCAAAAACATTTATCATATGTAACTTATTTTTATTAAACAAAAACTGTATAACCCACGTAGTAGATTATTTTATATATAATAAAAACCTTTTACCTCTTAATCGTTTGGATTTCATTTCATGAAATAAAAATACACATTCTGGTAGAATAGATTTATTATCTTCCTAAGTTACAATTTCATTGTGGATATTCCGTCGACGACTTTTAATGTTTGAAGTTTTAGCCAGTATTGTAATTGTATGCAATTCCGCAAAGCACACGCATACTTTTTCACCGGTTCATGATACGTACATTTTAAAATGTCCACTTTGAAATTCAGTGTGCGTAAGGCAGAACATCCTTGGTCTTCTAAATTTACAATATTTTTCAATTGAAATATTTTTTGCAACAACATCATCTTTTCATGACCCTTAGAATAAAAGATGGATCCAGTATCACATAATTGTGACATAATATGGCGAATATGAGATACAGTATATCCATTAGACGTATTGCATTCTAACCCATGCAAATGATGTATGAGCCAATCAACTTGTGTTTGATATGCAGTACCTAAATCAGAACGGTCGCAAGTTAATTTCAAAAGACTATGAAATAACAAGGTGGCATTACATGCAACTAAACAAAATTCTCTTATTATGTATTCCTTAGGGGAAATCTTAAACCCTTGAAAGCCAATGATGTACTGTCTGGCACTAAGTATGCGTGAACTATTCAGAGTTTGGTTTTGTTTGACAATTATATGTATCACTTGCAGAATGCATTCAGGGTCTCGAATAGACTGACAAGGAACATTAAACAAGGTAGTTTTCAAAATATGTGAATGACCCTGCTGTACAAGAAGTTTATAATAGTTTTTAAAAAATCAGGATCCTTCAAATGACTTTGAATATGGTTTGTAATAACAGATCCTATATTCCAAACGTACATGCAATTATGGAGTTCATGTAAATTACACTCAGTGTATTCAATAGGATTATTTTGTAAATAAGTACTTACGGTGTTCAACACACACTTGTCCAAAACATATTTACCAATACAATATATACACTGAGCCATAATCACCACACGCCACTAAATAAAACACAGTTCCAGTAAACACAATGTCCACTACACAGTTTCAGTAAATACACAGTTCAAATCACTTCACAAACACTGTCCTTTAGCAAAATTTATGTGCAGTACGGTCCTTTTCTGCAAACATGTCCAGTAATTTCCACATTGTTTTCATCAGGCTTTGAATTCCCCAATCCATCCTCTCTTTTAAGTCAGCACTGGCATCAGGATGCGTTTTCATGTAGATTTTAAATAACGCATCAATGGTTTCTGGTTGACGCAAAGTATTCCTGGTTCCAGCCTCTAACTTGGGATAAACTTCTTTGGGAAACACGTCTGGATATATAAAACGAATTAAATGTCCGCGACATTAAAGGTCTTCACATTTAGGTGCGTTCTCAAAGCACCCCCTACACAAAATACTGTCTATAGGTTTCCAAGCCTCAAAGGTGGACCAAATACAACCTTCGTTCACCCAACGAGCAGTACATCTTTATGTGGTAGCTTCTGTAGCGTTCATGATCAACGATGTTAACAATATCAAATACTGTAATGCAATGCTCTATACCTACACAAACAACATATAAACACACTCGTTCGCTCCCCACTAACATTGGCGCAAACACTCTCTGTGCAAGTCTCTCTTTCTTCCTCATTATTTCTTCTCGAAACAAATTAATTACTAAATATATTTTATAATGCATTCATTTCGTAGTACAAAAAGCAAAGCGCTCTTAATATTCAAAGGTACTTATAGTTTGTTAAATTTATGTCTATCATTATCATCAATAAGCATTCAAGTCTCATATATACTCTCTTTACCTATATTAAACAATATTACCAATAAGCATTTCGTGTTTTTAAATTATCCATTTATGTTTAAAATTTTAAGTATCAAAAAATCTCTGTCTGTATGTTGTATCTCCCCTTTCCTTCTTTTTCATCATCAAAATTAACTTGTTGCTGGAGGCAGTTAAACGATTTTTTGATGCACAACAACTGGGGTGGTCTAGTGTGGAAGGGGTCATGCAACAACAAGGAGGTATTGAATTATTTTTTTCGTGCCTTGCGGGTATCCTCTATACAATTTTGGGTAGCAAAAACAATTTACGACCTGTCAATCCCAGTAATATATTTTTGTGTAGCAAAAACAATTAGCAAGGAAGGCGGTTCCACTATTAATTTTTCTGTGTTCTTTCCAAACTTTCATCAATGGAGAAGAAGAAAAAATGCCTTGCGGGTATCCGGAGTAGATTTTTGTGTAGCAAAAACAATTATCAAAGAGGGCGGTGACTTTGATTAATGAGAGTGCGTGTCAATATGTAAATGTGGAATAGGCTACTCCTACTCAATACCAAAAAATAGGGCAGAGAACAATTCTACTGTTACTATAAATTGTTAACCGAATATATCGGAGAATTACGAAAAGGCCAACCCGTGTTAAAAAAAGTCAAGCATTTACAAGCAAATCTGCTATCATTACATCACGTTGATCGTTATGGCATTATCGTTAGAAGTAAGGTTCACCCTATAGATAAAAATGAACGTCCCTCGTTAACCCATGTAAAAAATGAAAGGAAAAGAGCGTAAAATAGATTTATTTACACCTATCATATAAACGAACACCAAGTTGTTAAAGGAAATGAAATATACTATAGTATACATAAAATATATGCTTCCTATTTTGAAAAGTCACCCAATGTCAATGATTATTCGGAAATACGGAGCGAAGTAAAGGATGCAATTGATGACGAGCAACAATCTTCAATGCTGAGTAAGCTTACAAAGGAAGAAATTGAAAATACTTTTGACCAGATTAAAACAAAAATTCATTCGTCTGCGGGGACTGATGTTGTCCCATACAATTTTTATGTAAAACTTCGCAAAACATTCACATCAATTTTAATTGGGATATTTAATGCCATTTCGAACGTAAATCAAATAAACTAGGAATTAAATGTAGCTCACATGTCCTGTATTCAGAGAATTAATTGCATCCTTCTAAAGATAGTATGAGGGCCATTCATTTGCATAACTGTGATATCAAAATATTTTCCAGATGCTTGGTAAACAGATTGATACCATTTACTAAATTGCTTTTAAATCCGCATCAGTTTGGTACTCCAGAGTCTTCCAACCTCCAAACAATTACTAGTTCTATTAGAGATTATATCCAATTTGCCAATAATTATTCTGAAACACCTATGACCATATTCAGCTCTAATGGCCAAAATGCATTTGATTTGGTATCAAATTAGTGTGTTTTTAAGGCAATATTGCAAATAGGGATTCCTGAAAAATATATTCAACAGTTTCAAAAAAATCTACGACGCAAGAACAGTCAAACTGAAAATAAATTCCCGTTTACAATGAAAAGAGGGCTCCAACATCTTCATGTGAATCCTCTCTCTTTTTCTCATTGACGTTAACACCGTTTTTATATTTTTTAGAAAAAAAGAATTAGTAGTGTTCCCTTTGGGGATATTTTCCTATGTAGATAATATAAGTATTTCTACTATGGATAAGGAAGATATTCCTGTTATTTTAAAAGCAATTGAAATATTAAAACAACAAACTGTTATTGCTCTTGTAAAAAATAAAACAAAAGTTTTTAGTGTACATGAAAACCTTAGAATATATTACCAACAAGAACTTCCCGTCGTAGATAATATTAGAATCCTAGGTATCAAATGGTGTCAAAATCTACCTCTAACAATACAAACGAATGCAGAATCAGTTGTAAACAAAGCCACTGCTGTCTTAAGACAAAATTAAAATCGATTTCAATACATCGAAAACAGAATAAAGTTTGTTAATGTTTTTATACATAATATACTGGTCAATCAACTACAGCTTTATAATCCTCCCCCCCCCTTAAAAACAGTGGGCAAGAATACATAAGGTCGTAAATTATTTTTTATGGAAAGGACATGTTCCTAAAATCGCCCTAACAACAGTACGAATAGATTATTCGATTAATCGATTATAAAGAAGGTTTAAATTTAAAACAATTCTAGTTACACGCACGATGTTTACTAATACATCGAACTATGTATATTTTATGTAATGATACCAACAGTTTCTCAGCGCAATTTCTGACCACTATAGTTAATAAAATACAGAATACTTGTAGAAATAAGATCATGAAAAGACTTGCATTCATATATGACAGAAGTTATAACAGAATTATCATATGTAGTGGTTTCAAAAGTACAATTATAGGAGAGGCAGGTTAATCAATTATATCTACGGTACATTATGTACAAAAACAAGAAATACGAGTACCAAAAAAACAAACAAAATTCCCTCAATATGTGTGGTTCGCAATATAGGAAAATATACAAAATATTTAGAATACACCATGGGGGAAACAATTCTGCTTTTTTATAATTCATAATATGCATAGAACCAATGACATTGCATGAAATAGGTATAGGAAATGGTAACAGATGTACGAAATCCAACCAAATAGAAAATGTCAAACAAATACTTACACAATGTAGCAGTAAGGGTGAGATTTAGAATCGATTTCAACAAATCCCTGCAAGGTTATTGAGAATTAATCCAAATACTGTAAACTTTGAAAATGTCCTACTTTCCCTTAATTCCCACCTAAGAAACAGAAATTTATGTGCTGGCTTATCACCAACACAATAGAATTTTTAGTTGATTACGATGAGAACTCAAATACAGAGCTATGATTCTTTTTTAAAATTCAGAATGTGACAGATTGATAATTATCAGACACAAAAGAAAATGGTTTTCTCAGTTTCCAAGAGCAATATATTAAATACCAAATAATGTCATTGCGAAATAAATTATACAAAAGGTAAATGAACAAATTAATAAATAGCTTGATTATTTGTTAGATGCAAACCTACGTTCAGAACATATCTCCTGACAACGTAAAATTAATAATAATAAAAAGTGAAATGTTAAAGCAACAAACTTCTATTCCCAGGGTTCGAAGTTCAAATCCGACCGCAGGCAAGTGTGTACGAAATTTCATCTCTACGAAAGAGAAAATAAGACTAATGAAGTCAGGGTGTAATGAAGGTCACGTTTTTTCTGAACCTACTGTAAACATATACGTAATTTCGTTTATTGAAACGATTTTCTCTCACTGTTGATGTTACAATCATGATCATGATAAGAGCAAACCAACCTGGTTTCAAGCAAGACAGCACTAAAGCAACCTTAATATGAAAAAATGAGTGCTTGACACAATTTTGAAGCCTTGCTGTCATTCTTGTTCTGGTAAGGTTATTTCAATTTGGATTCTTGTAAACTAAACTGTTTGATTAATAATTGTTAAAACCTTTCTGGCTTGATTTGCTAACCTGGCATTAAGTTGTGAAAGCTAATTGAAAGCAAGTTTGATTCAGTTTCGAGTCAGATCAATGCTATGTGGGGTCTAACTGAATGGAAGCAACTTAAACAAGTGATTATTAAAATAATAATAATAATAATAAGTTAACAGCACTACCACACCAATTAAGAGTGTCCAGGCGACTCCGAGCTGGTCTACCTAAGACCTTTCCAACGACACTGTACATATCTCTATACCATTTAGTTCCTAAGATTTAATTTCCGGATACGGACGGACACCATGAGGGGGGATTATAGCTTCGCTACCAAGAGACCTAAAACCAGCTATCATTCGGCGTTCAGGGATACTGGCAGAAAAAAAAGCGAGATTTGACTCAGGGTTGTTTGATTAGATCTTAATTTTGCTCCATCATACAATCATTTTATGAAAAAGTTGGTATCGATATCTGATTTAAGTTGAGGTAATGATTGTTGTCTTTGTATATGTCTTGACATTATTCTTTCTGCTAATATATTTGTTCATTTTTTATCTTATTTTGTATTGATTGTTTACCTTTATTGTTTGACAACTCAGGGTAAAATGGTCATCAGTGCTGTAACTGGGTTCTTGTTAATAAATGAATAAATGTCTGCCACATCATTTGCCAATCATATTTTATATATTTTCCACTAATTGTGACGTTAATTTTCTGTGAGTCTGTAATGTATTTATATAATTCTCTGGTGGACCTGTTTTCAATATTCCTTTCTGCTGTCTGAGGATACGCTATATCTAAAAAAAATATTTAATTTAGAAGTGGATACAAGTATTTTCATTTGCCTATATCAAACGTAGCTTGTAGTTCTAACAAGAATAACACATTTTGATACATCCCATATGAGAAGTTTCGTAATACACAACATTATTTGTAGGGTTCGATATAAATGAAATCCCTGTCCATGTGTTTGTGGATCTCAACTCAAGAAATATTAACAAGGAAAGTTGCCGGCCGGGTGGCAGAGCGGCCTGCGGCGGTAGGCCATCGTCTCGATGGTCCCGGGTTCGATTCCCGGCATGTGTGTGGATGTTAACAGCTAAAGGGCGAATCGTGATGGCCGAAGTCCAAAATTACTAGACTGGCCCATATAAAAATAGTTTTTACTAACAAGGAAGGGTCATGAACGTGTCAAACGGACTTCTGAATCAAGCATAGTCCATTTGAAAGAGATAACAGAGACATGTTCAGAAGCAAAAAATTAGGTGCGATGGACAACGGGGTAGCCCCATGTGCCCCATAAACCCTTTTAAAAGAAATCCATTTGAAGGAAATTTGAGACTCTCAGTTAAATAGCTATTGCATCAACAATATTCATCGGAGAGTCATGGTTCATACTCATTCTCTTCAGTATAAACCAAAAGTGCCATGCATTTGCGCCCATGACGTATGCGGAAACGGAAATTTGGAGGAATTTTGCACAACTCCCTCCAGAAATCCCTTCTATCAACTTTGGTCCCCTCTGGAGCGGCACCTGGTAAGATCACACAATCCAAATCTATCTCGAAAAATACTATGGGGTATCAATGCAGTTCCGTTAGCTTCAGTAGGTATGAGGAAAAAGTTTCTATTCCAATGCTTTCTGTATATACGAAACCGAACCTATTACCTTACCTATAAATAAGACATAATATAAACATTTACAAACGCAGTACTATTCATCCGGTTGTCATGGTTCGTACGTGGAGACGGGAATTAGGGATAATTCGCGAAAATTACCTCCAAAAAATCCCTGTTGTGAAATTTAACACCCTCTGGAGCGGCCCCGGGTAAGAGAGATAGTTTAGCCAGAGGGCGCTAAACTTCACAATAGAGATTTTTTGATGGAATTTTCGCGAATTATCCCCAATTCCCGTCTCCACGTACGAACTATGACAAACGGATGAATAGTACTGCGTCTATAAATGTTTATATTATGTCCTATTTATAGGTAATGTCATAGATTCGGTTTCGTATATACAGAAAGCATTGTTATAGAAACTTTTTCCTCATACCTACTGAAGCTAACAGAACCGCATTGCCTATACCCCATAGTATTTTTCGAGATAGATTTGGATTGTGTGGTCTTACCCGGGGACGCTCCAGAGGGGACCAAAGTTGATAGAAGGGATTTCTGGCGGGAATTTTCGCAAAACTCTTCTAAATTTTTCTCTCCGCATACGTCATGGGCGCAAATGCATGGCAGTTTTGGAATGCTTGGTTTATTCTGAAGAGAATGAGGTATGAACCATGACTCTCCGATGAATATTGTTGATCCAATAGCTATTTACTGAGAGTCTCAAATTTCCTTCAAATTTCTTTCTTTGAAAAGTGTTTATGGGGCACATGGGGCTACCCCGTTGTCCATGGCACCTATTTTTTTGTCCCTGAACACGTCTCTGTTATCCCTTTCCAATGGACTAGGTTTAATTCAGAAGTCCGTTTGACGCGTTCATGACACTTCCTTGTAAGTTAAATGTGAGCTTCAGCTGGTGGCTATTAACTATCAAGGTAAATCCTTGTCACAAAAAATAACCAATAAAGTTAATCTTTGCTCAAAATACATAAGAAAATGGAAACACTTGTCCAGAATAAACTTTTCTTAATCTCTTGCTCAACTACTTGTTCATCGATCAGCAGACTCATCTTGCTTCCACGACTTGTGCCACACTTTAATCACTTTTCTATTTGTCAATTAAGAATTGGAATCCCCGTTCACTGAGAATATTTCCCATATCTGCTAAAATAAGTGATGGAGATGGTGGCAGTAAGTGCTTGATCAGAATTGCATGCACGGTTACGACAAGGAAAAGTTTCCTCATTCTGCGCACGTCCTCAGACAATTGTAAACTGCAAATATCGACCTTAGCACACTAAAATCTCTGGATTTTTTGAATATGAATGAAACAACATAAAATACCAAAAATTATGCGAAGATTTACTAGGAATTCTTAGCCACGTTTACAAAAATGTTAACAATATATATACACACACACTGCGTGTCCACTTAATCAGAGACATTCATAGTACATCTTTCCGCCCATTTGAATACCACAACTATAACCATTTCTCGTGATCGAACAAGTTCCTTACAACGTTCCTAAGAGATGATATGCCCTGCAGATGGGATAGCGTCTTGAAATTCGAGGCAATTGACGGTAAAAGGCATCGAGAAATCCTTTCTACGTCACCCCATTGTTTTTTATAATCGAATTAAGATTACGAAAACCAAAGAACCACAGAAGCAATATGAACTAACTTTATTTTTCTGTAACCACTCTGTAGTGATGTCTTCCGTGACAGGCTGAATTACGCTGTAAAAATGACATGCATTCTCTGGAAACGCCATGTTTCAAATTTCATAAAGGTATGTACATTATCATTAAAGAGTTTAATTATCTTCTGACATCAGGGGCCCATCTATATGTCTCAGGAATTCTCCTTCAATCCCAACTGAGAAATTCTCACATTATTAGTGTTTCATCAACACCCTGTAGCAGCGACACCTGACAATTTTGGTTCCATGAACACTGTTTATTTCTCGGACTCGTAAAGATCGACTAATTTTTATGACATACAGTTTAAAAAAAATTGACAAGAGAAGAGAAAGCTAGTAAATATATAAAATATTACTTCGAATAAATAAGAAGTAAATTAAATAGTCCTTAGTAAATATTCAAAATATCATTATTTGTACCTAAATGAAGAAGAAAAAATAAAAATGAAATTATGCTTAGGGTTTTTACCCATTACGTATTGGATACTAAGGAAGTAATCGATACTGAAGCAGCCTGATGAAGGTTGTGTTAGAGAACCGAAACTGTTACATGTTAGTTTTTGGTGCGCTAAACATTTATCCTTGTTAGTTAATTTTAAGAAATGAAAAAAAAAAAAGGAAAAAAAAAACAGTTGTGATTTCTGGGAGATAATGACACCTCTTACACCAGATTATGACTTTCTGTACGAGCGAGGGTGGAAATATGGAACGGTGCTTTAATATAAAACAATTTGAAACTACTTATTTGTCATCGTATTTGAGCCAATTAGATAAATACACAAACTTGTTCTTACGATACGAAATTAAATATTAAATGAAATGAAGTATCGGTAATAAAACAACTCAATTACAAATGATGCTGAAGAATTTTCTTCAACACACACAAATATATATATAATAGCATGTAATAGCATTTCTGATAGTAGAAATGAAATATGTGTATCCATCGGACACATAGAGAGAGAGAGAGAGGAGGGGAGAAAGAGACAGCCGGAGAGAGCTTATAATTTACAGTTATGAGAAATATACATAATCCAATAGCAGCGTCATTGTTCCTTCACACTACCAAACACTTCAAAACAGCTTCAATAAAGGGAAGCAAGTCGTATTAAAAGAAACAAGTTGTTAAAACATTTTAATTCTCTGAAAAGGATAAAAAAAATTGTAACAAAACATTGTATATTATTCATATCTACAAAATCAAAACAAAAAAATCAGTGAGAATATATCATTTTCCAGTTAAGAGCCAGAAGAAACTATTCACACATCGTGAAATAAATATTTATTCGTTGCATATCATCACCATCCGTGTCCGCCGTAGCCACCACCACCGTGTCCTCCATTACCACCATGGCCACCGCCACCACCACCGCCACCACCATGGCCACCATGGCCTGCTCCAGCATGGTTGTTTCCTCCGCTGTTGTGAACAGATGCATGGAATCCACTTTTGTCAGCGTGATACTTGACAGTTCGTACATTGCCACCAGGTTCTTTCACATGATATTCTCCTTGTACGTGTTTTCCATCACGTGACTCGTGTTGACCATGATGGTCTCCAGTATGATGATCTGTTACACCATAGGAGAAATGATATTTTGGGTACCCCTGCAATGAATAGAAAAGTATTTTACAAATCCTGAGGTTGATTACATTGTAGCGTACCATTCAAATTTTTACTTAATTATTTTTCTCTCTACTTTCACATGATTTGATACCTTTTGTAACAAGGAGTTCAACTTATTTGAGAAAGTAAAGTCAGAAATCTATGTTTATTTCACAGAAAGTATGTGAGATTCTCAGTTTAATAGGTGGTGGGAGAGCACAGTGGTCCAGTACCCCTGAAAACCTGGTCAAAACCCTTGTTTCCCTTAGTTTCCTTGAAGGACCATGTTCATTAGCTACAAAATAGTGGTATAAGAAAAAGTAAAGAGAGTACTATATTATAGTGGTCATAAATGTTAATTAAGATTTAAAAGAAGTAAAAATACAGACAAGTATACCGGATTCACTGTGAACACAATGGGTACAGCTTTAGTTTCTTACAGGCTGTGAACTCCTCGACTGGTTTTAAAATGGCTTAAAAACCTAGCCAGACAAATGAGGATAAAAATATACTGTAATAGTACTAAAAATAAAACACTTAAATTTATCCCGAAGTCGTCTCTTCCATCTCAGCTTGCTGCGCGATAGAAGATCATTAGGCAGTGATCTTTAAGATGGGTATTAAACACGATTTCGACATTGAGCCATTCATTATTATCCTTCAGAAAGCGTTCATTGCTTCTGTTGCACCTGGCAACTTTGACAGAAAGCTGATAATAGAATTCAGCCAGTTGTTTGAATTTCCCCGCAGATTCTGGAAATGAGCTTGTTCCTGGTGTTGTAGATGCTGCTTTTCATTTTATTTGCTTCCTTTCACTTCTCGCAGAGCTGAATAGAGAGTTCTTCTGCTCATTCGAATTATTTATCTCTAAAGGAAATTATTTATCATTAATTACAGTTGTTAACAATTCCTCGCCGAGAAGTAAACCAAGTGCACGAAAAGTGCACAATTGATCGATTACAACGGCATGCTTTATAAAGGAGCAAATGCGAGCAAGAATTGTTTGTATTTTCTAAAATTTAGACTACTGAACTATGAAGAAGAATACATGACGGAACTACGTGGAACTCGATTTTCTCAGGATTCCTACAGGAGTAACAGGTAAACTCCGAGATTGTATCTCGCAATAAGTTCCAGGCAGATCAGATATTAGATGTAAATTCCCATTGCATACAGAACCTGTATCTGGTAATATGATTCCATACACATTTTTTTTTAAAAACAAATTCACTTTAGTTATATCTGCTTTTTCTTATGTTTAATCATTGAGGTTAGTGAGGAACTAAATAGTATTAACATGCGCTAGGACATTTCCCATAGTGCACTTTCTGCTTAAATTTTCTGCACTTTAATATTTTAAGTAACAGACAGACCCCTTATAGCTAAATAAATATTATTTTGTTGCATGAAAAGAATCCACTTGCAATAAGGTCTTTTCATCGTCCCCAGCGAACAGGTTGTTAGAAAACAGCAGAGTCTAATAGCTTTAGATTTGAGAACTCGCTGAACGATTTTTAGTTATATATTCTGAGTAGTATCCAATCAGCGTTCAAATAGCTCTTAATTTTGAATGGCTTATGATCAATTGAATCATTCATTCCGAAAAGAAATAAACCAAATTTTCTGTTGAAATCTTTTTTCTAATGATCCTCTAAAGCATAATTAGTGAATGAAAATATGTAAAATAGAACAATAGTGCAGAAAAAGGATCGCCCTTAGTTTTCTTCCGGCGTATGTTCCCATAATGACTAATATTACTGTCTAGAACGGACGAAAGAAACCTGATTTAAGAAATAATGTTTACATGAAATCAACATTATGGTTTCATCAGAAGCTAATCTGCCCAACATAGTGTCGATGTTTATCAGGTCGATTCATCGGCGAAATAAATTTCAAGCAAATGCAATTTTCATAATTAATTATGGAAAACAATTTCCTAAAGAACAAAAAGTCGAATATTTAGGAGTTCATTTTTTGCAGAGCAAACTTGAGGGTTTTTTTTTTGTTTTTTTTGAGGTGAAGTTAAAGCATGGGCATTCATTGATAGAACATTTAACGAAGACATTTTGACATCAACTCGTGAAACCTTTCCATGTTTACCTTATTTTGACGATTTACCTGCTATTACTGGAAAATTTCACATTAACAAAGTGAAAGTGACCCAAGTACAGAATTTCCTATATATGTCACAAATATGTAGAATCTCTGGTTCTACAAGGACATGCGTAATTGTCGATCAACCACCCGAGAAAAAAATCTGAAGGTTTAAAAAAAAAAAATGGATATGTCGGTTTCTTCGTGAAATCTCTGTTTGGATTTCTAGTGGTTATTCTATTTTTATTTCATATCATATTATACGTCTTCAATTACAGTATCTAGCACGTACAACAGGATTTCAAAATGGACATTCTAATTCATCTCGAAAAAGGAACAATTTTTCTCTCATCAACTGAAATCTTCAGCGCAAAATAATTTTAATTTCACTCCATAGTACGTTGATGTGCAATAGCCTATTTATTATTATTCCTAAATGAACAATTCAATTGTTGAAACTATTTATGGAAATTCTAATATATTGGCTCTCCAGCATTATTTGCCTATAATTTACTAATTCTATCCGTGGGACTAAAAATGTAAAGGATGTTCCAAACCTAAATTGATGTATAATATATGCATTTCACTTTGTAAATTTGGAACGAGTAAACCATAATCAAGAAGACTGTTACAAGCACTCTTTAATCTATTAATATGCATAGGTATATCACTAGTTCTCCCAGAAGTCGGCACTGATTTTTTTCAAGCTGGACAATCAAATGAAAGTTCATGTATGTTCCATATGTAAGGAAACAAGACCATAAAATTAATTGATGTGACAAGATAAATAAACTTTTTGCAAGGAACATACCTTGTAATATACGTCATGGGTCAAATTGTCTATAACAATAATACGAGAGTTCTGTGGGTCCTGATGGTTCTGTTCTGATCCGCTTGCAGTTGAATTAGGATTTCTATGTTTTGGTATACACGAGCTTGATATGTCTGTGAGCTAACGAAGAAGTTTCAAGTGTTGTTGCATTGTCTTGTTGCAGATATTCAAATGGTATGAGATACTTCATGAGTAGAGAAATGGAGCGTGTTCGGCTAATAGCTGTAATTAACTGTCTGCAACTGAAAATTTAAGATAAATTAAACTTTGAAGGAATCTGCTGTGTCTTATGTTATAGTTAAATCGTGGTGACGTAGGTTCGAATATGGTACTACATCTTTTGAATATGAACATTATGTCACTGACATTGACTTCAAAAGATGTCGCAGTACCCGATGCTATCAATAAAGTTCGTGACTGTTTCAAGATCTACGAGTCACCATCAAAGAGAAATCACAGTAAACAGGTATCTCATACCATGGTGTGGCAATAAGGAAGTTTTAACGCAAGATTTTCTTGACTGGAAGGTAGGTACCAAATCTTGACGCTCCTCATATCAGAAACGATTGTGAGTTGTATGTTTCCGACAGCATCTAAAAATTTTAGATCAGAAGAAAACAAACTTATTGTAAAATATAGGCAGCAGTACTTGAATCACTTGAACATCAAGGCATCCAAAGTACATATATCAAGTTATTGCGAAACATTTACTCGACTGCCATATCTGTCGTAGACTATATCAAGAGAGTGAAAAGTTTAAAGTTTGAAGAGGGATAAGGCAATAAGATTAAATTTCTCGGAAACAATTTTCTGCGGTCCTGGAGGAAGTGTTCCAAAATTTAAACTGGGATGAAGTTGGAATAAAAATCAATGGCCTATGATCACCTATGATTACCTTAATCACCTATGATTCGCTGTTCATATAATCCTATTTGCTTTAAGTGCTGAAGAACTTCAAACCAGGATGGAAGAGCTGCGTAATGAAAGTTCGAAAATAGCCTTTAAAATTAATTTAAGTAAAACAAAAGTAATGCACAGTCAACATGCTGCAAAGGAAATAAAGATTCACGGAGAGACAATAGGCATAGTTCATGAGTATGTTTACCTAGGGCAGCTCAAAACATCGAAAGCCAAGTTGACTGATGAAATAAATAGAAGATGTAAAATAGCGTGGAGTTCATTTGGAAGACTACAGTTTATTTTCAAAAGCAAACTACCAATGTCTATCAAGCGTGAAGTTTATAATCAATGTGTCTTACCTGTAATGATGTACGGCTGTTTAACTTTGACATTGAATGCGCCAATGACTCAAAGATTAAGAGTTACCCAAAGAGCAATAAAGAGATGCATGCTAGGAATAACTAGAAGGGACAGGAAGACAAATGAATGGATTCGCGCACAAATAGAGGTAGAAGATACAGCCAAGACTGCGAAGAAGATGAAGTGGAGATAGGCTAGTCACATAGTTAGACGAACAGATGGAAGATGGACGACGAATGTACTACATTGGATTCCTAGAGAAAAGAAACGACCAAGACAACGTCCAAATGCAAGATGGGTAGATGTAATCAAGAGTTTTTGAGGTGCTACTTGGATGAGGATAGCAGCAGGCCGAGACATGTGAAGAGAAAAGTGGGAGGTCTTCATCCAGCAGTGGATAGAAAACGGCTGAATATGATAGGTTTATGAAGAAGTCGTGGTCCACCACTATAACCATGAAACAAGTAAGGAATTAGGGATCCTGTCTCCCAAGATCCTTAAACTGCAACAGAGGCAAGGTCGGTTCACCGGCTTTTGAGATATTA
>JAGDQP010005064.1:0-19306 GCA_022664845.1 Lepisma saccharinum | reverse complement strand
AACAGAGGCAAGGTCGGTTCACCGGCTTTTGAGATATTAGATGTGTAATTTAGTTGGATGTTTGCAGGCAAAAGCCATAATAATTGTTATTTATTTGGCAAATTTAACTATGAAATTGCGGGTTTTTATAAAGTCGAAAGTGGCAAGTTATAGTAAATAATTTTTCTGCATTACGAAATTGCTCCAAAACACGTCTTTTGTTACAGTGGCTGTGAATGTGAACGCATGCTCTAAATTGCTGAGTTTCCTCTATTCATCCGACTTGACGGTAGCGACTGAGCCTGTCCCCTTAAGCAGAACCGGAATGAGATTATGGCGTCCGAAAACCAACTGTTTGTCGAGATTGGATAGCCCTTCTTCCAGTAAACTGCGGAAATAGAGAAACCATAAGAGAAGCTTATGAGTCTTCAAGAGGAATATATTGACAAACAAGTGGTGATTCGCAACTTCCTCCTAGAAGTGTGCCAAGACTGGAGCATAGTAATTCGTTGAATACGCGTATAATTAATGTTTAAATACAAATGTCATAACCAGTATAGATACAAATATCGAAATTCGCTTTTATTTTACCAATTTATAATGTCAAGTAAACGAAACTATGAAATGGTGTGATCTTAACAGCTTATGGAAGTGAATTAATGAAAGATTCATGGAAACGTAAAAGTCGATACGCTTTAAATTATAACAGTTTTTAAATACTGAAAATATTGGCTTCGAGGGGTAGATGTTATGTTTGTATTTATTGCTTGTAACATCTAGAAAATACTAGTGAATTCCACTTACCACATAATCAACCACATGATGGTGTCCTCCTCCACCTCCACCAAGTCCTCCGCCAAATCCTCCATGTCCTCCTCCAAAGCCTCCCCCGTGTCCTCCTCCATGTCCTCCTCCAAAGCCTCCCCCGTGTACTCCTCCAAAACCTCCCCCGTGTCCTCCTCCATGACCACCATCACTTACATCCGCTTCAACTTTCACATCGTGTCCTGCTACAGGACCATTAAAGGAAGCGAAAGAATTAGCGTGGCCACTGTGACCTCCTCCTCCACCACCTCCAAAGCCACCCCATCCGTGATGGCCACCAGCTTTCGCAAGGGACAAAAGTGTAGTAACAACGACTGAAAACTGCAATAGGAAAGATAATTTCTAGAAAAATCATCATGATTTCCCGAACAATCAAATTAGTTCATATAAAACAACTTTGATATTAATGTATTTATATATTGAAATAATTTATAAATATACATGGTTTCGTTTTTATACTGCAAAGTGAAAATTTGTAAACCAGCAAAATTTTATGTAACTGAATCGAACTCATATGGATAATAAAATTTAATTATTTTAATATGGAAGAAGAGTGTTCGGATGTAGATTGAGAATACTAGACTTAACAACATATTTGTACTGGACCTAACAACAAGCCCTCTGGCTGATCAACAAAATTTATTCTCTATTTAATGATAAACGAATAAAAAAATATGTTTTTATTATTTTACAATTCCTTATTTTTATTTCTTAAAGTATAGTTTTCGTTTGCTCGTATGAAAGTCGTTTGGACTGAGCTAGATCAGCCAGATCAATTTTGTTCTGCTTGACGCCTCAGACCGCACGACTACCTTGGTCAACAATATTTGTTCTTTGTGCATGACACTAATGAAAGGTTCAATATTACTCTTTGGCCAATTAAGTTGTAATAAAATGTGAAGAATGAGGACAATAAGTACACTAAAAATATATAGTTGTAGCAACCATAATGGCTGCGGGTATTAAATTGATTTTTTCAGTGGCAAAACGTGGCATAAGCGAATGGATAGACATAAAAACTTTATTTTATTTTCCTTTCAAAATATAGCATAATATTGAGAAAAAAATGGCAATTACAAACTATGCAGCTTGCTTACCTCAATTAAATTCTGGTAGATAAATTCAAAGCATGCACCTAGCCCTTGTAGTCAAATAATTACCTCGCGCACTTCGAAAAACGCTAGAGAGGTGGCCTGAGTTCGAGCCTCACCTGCACAACAAGGCAAATACCTGGATTGGGTCTTCGATAGGAATTTCATTCCTCCACGGAAATACCAAAGTAAAAAACACCAGGAATGAAAAGTTTGAAAATTCCGAACTCCCACTTTCATCTCGGCAATGCCATAGTCATCAGTTTCTCTCTGTAGTCACGGTCCGTACTACGCGTAAAGTATGAACTCGAACAACTTGCTTCGTGCGAGAATTTTATGTTCACTTCTGCAGATGTTATTGTTCATCTTGTAACAGCAGCAGCCAGTTCAAAACACTGTAGCCCAGCAGGATAAATTCAGTAAGCTTTCATTGCATAAAAGTTTCTCGCTTTTTATTTTACTTCTTGATATAAACGAAAAATATTTCGGAAAAATTTCAAAGCCTACTTTAGTTGGCTGTGTAACGAAGTCTAAAATATCACTTTTCCCTTCTTACAAATATAATCAAGTATCTTGTAGTGATCTAAGTCAACTGAAAAAACAAAAATGGCTGAGAGGCTATTTTACCAGTGGTAAACGCTTACGATTTTGTAGCTACGGAAGGAAGGCGTATGTCAAAAGTCCTACATCAACAAAAGGAAAGTTATAATTTTTACTAGCTAAATTCAATTTCCAAAACATTCAAAGATATAAATTTTCCTAGATTTTGTTATAAGATTTCTAAATTAGCTACACAAAATACAAGAATCACTTAGCAAGAATCAATCCGCTAGCCACGTACAGGTCACAAGTAGGGTGATTTTGGGAACGAAGTTTTCCATCCTCTACAATCATTTTTTTTTTTTTAGAAAAAAAATTGTTTTTGTCATTAAATATCGTTTCCGACAACCCAGCACTCAAGAAAATGTCTACAGCTAGGGCCGCATTTAAAATATGGCGCCCCTAGGCACTTAAACGGCCAGCGCCTTCCCCTACACCATCTATTAACCACAACTTGACCGCTACCAACACTTATTTATACCTTTACAACTTTACTGTTATAGCGCATATTATAAGCTATTTAACCAAGAAATATTGAGAACTGTCTCCCTCACTCCCTGTTCGAATCTTTGTCATCTCTGTCGTATGCTATTACTTTGCGTCGCTTTAGAGTACAAGGGGGAACAAAAGGAACCAGCCATTTTGGAGCTAACAGAAGCGTTTACAGTACTTTTGAATGTTGTAGAATATAGCACGTTTTACACATTTTCTATTTCAGTTTTAACATTATAACCTGTACGTTACATAAATAAATAGCTTATATTTTCGTAATACAAGTCAAAATCAATTCAAAGCTCATTAGCAGTGAATACAAAAGTAATTAAATTTATTTATTAAAAAATGGATCGACACTGTCTACCCTTTCTATCCCGAGAATTCGCTACTGGAATTGTTTATATATGTACACCAATAAGTATAGCTATAGTTAGAAAGAATGATTTTATATAACTTTACCTAACATAGCAGCTTGTCAAATAATGTAGGTTAAATTATAGTATCAACGCACTGCTGCAGGGTGTAAGTGTTCCAGCTTTGAGCGAGAGTTGAGCATGACTCACCCATTCTGAAGTTAGACGTCTATTACCGTTTGAGCAACCTTGAATCTTAAACAGTAAAATGCAATTCTTTCGTATTTTTCCTCATTTGATACATCTCCTATGCAAAGAAAGTTTAAACTAACCATCATGGCAGTTGTGAAGCGTAACAGTTAAACTCCACAGTCTGTCCTAATTGACTTAACATATAAATTTTCTCTAAAATATGCAATTATTAAGATAGCAGTCGCAAATGTTTGATCAGTATAGGACACGTTAAAATAAGAAAATTGTTTTTTTTTTCTCTCTCCTTCTGTCCCTGATATTTGAATTTGTTAACATCCACGTGGTACTACAGAACATTTCAGTATTTTTTACTTTAAATTTCTCTAGAAACTGTTACAGGTGAGAAAAGCTTTGTGTCCGTACTCCTTTGGTAAAAATATAAATGTCATGTTTTGACTGAAATCAAGTAAGTCTGGTTTTCCTGTGAAATTATTGCACACTTCCCGCTTTTGTTGACTTTATGATACAGTTTATGTGGAGACTATTAAACATTAAGTTTCGTAAGGTTTTCCTCGTTGTTTCAAACTTCCTCTTATGGAAATGAGGAGGTAACAAGCTAAACCTCACTTGTCCATTTTTTTAAAAAACAAATGTTCGTATTAAGACCTAAATAAAGAGCTGCACCAAATAATACAAAATGATTTTTTTGAAAAACGTACTTGTCCCATCGTAATATGTACTTTCTTGATAAAATTACTTCCTTCGCATGATTCACTACGCCTCTTTATTAATGTCTTAAAAACAGCATTGTTTTATAAAAAAATATGGATATGTGAGGTTTTGTTACCTCCTCAAATGCATTGATTCAGATACACACACTCACACACACGCACCCTCCCTTCTCTCTCTCTCACACACACAGAGAGAGAGAGAGATAAGATAAAATAATTTTATGGGCGGTAACAAAACAGAGAGAGAGAGAGATTAATTTATCCTTTGCCGCATAACGTAAAATTTAAAAATATTAGACAATTTTCACAGTTGAATTAGAAACATGTGTGTTACAAATATGAGTGATTTACGTAGCATGAAATATGAACACTACCTTCAACTATGTAATTTCTGCATTATCAACCGTTTTTTTCTTCAATGTATCTTCCCGAAAAACAAAATTTTCAGCTCTATGATGAAAATGCTCTGAAGTTCATTATTCAGTCTCATGAAACATTCAGTTGTTCATAATTATATTTGTTACACACGAATCTGATATCATTGCTTGCTATAAATTATGTCTCTAAGTTTGGAATAGATGATGCTAAATGATGCTAAACAAATTATATTTAAATTTAGAATTGCACCCCAAATTGTGTTTAAAGTAACGTCTCTAAATTTAGAATGGGCAAGTAGGTGATACTTGGAAAAACTACAATTTAAATTAACAGTTTGAGAGCTACAAAAACGACAACAGTATGAAAAATTCTCGAAAAACAGATTTTGTTTCAAACTTCCTGTTGTATAGTAAGTTAAGGAAAATACCTTTAGAACCTCCATTCTTTTAAAGACTTTTGGAATCAGCTTCAACTTTTGTAACGTATGCTCTATCCACTGCACTAGATTTCGTCACCCGTAGACTGGTATGGTTCGAACCTCCATCGAACTCCTTTTATACTAAATGAAATAACACGGAACAATACTCTTACTACATCCTTCCTGTTTTTGTTAATTCAACCGACAAATCAACTTTTCAGCAAATGCTAACGACTTTCCTCCTTTCGTCCCCTGTCCCGACTCTTTCACTGGTCGCTTGCTGCTTCGCTGATCTCTTGAGTTTCATCAAGATCTGCTTTTATGTAATAAGTGTCAATCAAGATGTTAAAGTACACTACTTACCATTGTTTTCTATTTGAAGAAACATTTGTTTAAATAATTACCATTTTTTAGATTTATGCGGATATTTCCATTGGGGAAACTTATGACGAATTAATATTTTAAAAGTCAGATGTCAGCAGGAGATATCACTTTCTATATGCAGTATATGCACTCTGCATCCTGACTATAAGAATGTCAAGTTATATGTTTACAGGTATCAGAATACGGTAAAGTCATTCAAAAATACATTGTCATAGTTCATTAAAAGATGAATAAGTGCAAAGCACGAAACAACGTCTTTTTACAAGGTATTCTCCACATTTAGCAGCATAACTGAAACATGAAATACTAGAGCCAAGTGTTTTTGCTCATGGATATAGTAACAACATATAATACTTTGTTTGCTTGTTGTATCTATCATGCATCGTGTTTGCCAGTATCGAAAATACATATATTATATTTTTCAAGATACTTTTGTAGTTTGCACCCAAAAATTCACTTGCATATCAAAGGACCCCACACAAAATCAATGAAACAAGCCTTTCGATCAAATTCCTTGAAACTTTGGATTTCGATAGTTTATAGCAATCGGCACAACTCATGAAAATTGAATTTAGAGTTCTAGGAAACTAAACAAGTGTAGGCTTGCCTACAGCTGCTTATGATATTTTTGTAAAATAAGTGCCCTATTTTCGGGTACTATTGTATTCTAAAGCTGGATCAAGTATATATTTTAGGTACCTGCGCACATATTGCACTAATCCTCTAGTACTTGGGATATGCTTCAGAACAACATTCTGAAAAGTATCGAGATAGATGTCCAGATATAAACAATATTTTAAATTTTCAAGATTTGGAAAATGGAATTAATGCTTGTAATGCAGATAATAATTATGATCTTGATGTAACTATCCAATAATTAAAATAAACACCTTTCCTATTATAATAAAGAAATATGTTTCAATTGCTATTAAAGAGTGAAAAGTATGTGACTGGACCGGGGATCGAACCCGGGATTTGGGTTACCGTCCCAATGCGCTACCACTTTGGAAAATACGTTTCATTTTATCAGAGCGTAGCTAAAAATTTCAATTATCGCGTCCGTCCCTCCGTCCAACCGTGCCAAAAGTATTAGGAACTACAAGGCATAAAAAGATCGCTTAGGTATTGTTGGAAAGGTCTTGCTAGACTAGCCCAGAATCACCAAAACCATCTTGATTGATGCAATTAAGCAGTGTTGCCAACTGATATTTAAATCTATTTTTTCAAATCGCTTCCAATCCTGTTTTTACATAACTGTATCAAAATGGTATATACATTATTCGGCACATTAGAAATGTAATGCGGTTACACGTCTCCAAGCACTATAGTCGTCAGCGTTTCTAATGTGAACTATAACTTTTTACAAAAATGAATATTTGTGTGTTGGACATGCTATCAGTGGACTCTCGGAGCTATAGCGATTATTAGTAGAATCGTAGCGCACATTTGTTTTGTATCATTTCACTATAACGCACAATACGCGCGCGCACACACGATTATTTAAAGGAAAACTGCTATAGGCAGTTTTGGGTGATCCTGCATTGTTTAACTTTGTAGAAGCTTTAAATTCATGACGTTTAACCATTGAGGGTAGTGCATTTTTTAGGATTTTATAAACTATCGAAACAAAAGTTTCAAAGAATTTGACCGAAACACCTTGTCCATTGATTTATGCGGGGTCCTTAAAAAATTGAATTTTGAGGTACGTTGGCAACTCTGACAATTGGCAAGCTTGGAGACTGGGAACACTAGTATTGGATCTAATAACGTTTAACCAATTTTGGTACAGATATGTCCATGAAAATGGAAGCAATTTGATTTTTTTAATGGACTGGTAACAGTAATTCACTACACCAATGAAAACGGTTTCAAAATCCCTGAGCTAGTTTAACCTAAACCTTTCCAACGACATCTCAGCTACCGTTCTACAACTTGTGGTTCCTGGAATTTATTTTTTGGACACCAATGGACGGACGGACCTATATGGTATGAGGGATTATAGGGTCCCTTTTTGTTAGTAATGAATGGACTGACATACGGAGTATGTGGGATTATAAGGTTCCTTTTTGTTATTTAAAATATCAGGGGTTCTAATAAAATAAAATTTTCTTATTTCTTTAAAGGGTTTCAATTTCATCAATAACATAATTATTATTTGCATTACGAGCGTTAATCACACTGTCCAAAACTTGAGTTGACAGATACTTTGCATATAGTTCGTGTCGAGAATATCCCAAGTACTCGGGGATTAGTGTTATATGTGCACAGGTACCTAAATACAGGTAAAATATTTGATCCAATTTTAGATACAATCATAACCGAAAATAGGACATATATTTTACAAAAAAACATTATAAGTAGCTTTAGGAAATCCTACACTTGTTTAACTTCGTAGAAGCACTGAATTAAATTTTTATAATTTGTGCCCATTGAGACTTCTTTTCAGAAATCCAAAGTTTCAAGAATTTGACTGAAAGACTTTTTCCATTGATTTTGTGCGGGGTTCTTTGAATTTTGCATTGAAAATATATTCAGTAAGCATTTTGTATTTAAATACACAGACTAAACCAAAAGGAATTGGTACTTTAGAGCTTTATTTCTTTGTTTTTTACAGATCACAGTAAACCACTTAGTAAAGGGTATGAATTAAGCACTCGGCATTACTAGTTTCGGTGCTTATTGTTACTGTAATTTAAGGAACAAGAAATCATTTTGCGGTATCGATAAAATTAATGTTTATAAAATAGTTCGTGTATTAATCTTTGAAATCGTGAATGGTTCCGTTGGATAGTAGATGTTAAACATAGGCTACGAGATGTGTTCACTACACTAGGAATGAAAGCGAAGTAGCGAATAAGTTTATTAAAACTGATATGACTACGTTGAAATACTAAACGACTAAACCTAAACGACTATGTTGAGATTTATATTGAATGCTTACAAGATAATTAATTGCTTTCACTGTCAATTAGAAATTGTGTTGTTCACTTTACTAAACAAGATGCACAAACTTGAAACAAAGTTCTGAAGATAATATACACCTATATTTGAAACTGTCATACAATCCTTGTACGAAAGATATAAAAAGCACTTCGAATTCTTGTCCCAAGTAAATGATATATTGTCTAACGTGCTGAACCTGACATATATAAGCCTATGCTTTTCGATGCTCCTTGTGGAGGTTCAAGAAGAATACCAGAGCTTATTATGAATGCTGACAAAATATTTACTGAAGGAAAATTCACAGAAGAGAATGGTTTTGTTTTAATGTAAACAGATATGTACAGATTTGCCAGATTCGCCGTATGACTTTAAGCTATGGTATTCCTTTAAGGTAAAATGAACAAGTTAAAAACAAAACTTCAATTAGATCCGTGAAGATGCAAGCAAGCCAGAATATTCATCAAAGTACACATAAAGAGGCAAGATGCAACGCAACAGAGATTTTCTTTAATCGTGATATATATTAAAATAATCACATATTAGCGCAAATGATCACAAAAAAACTGAGCAAAATATAGAGAAATGAATCATACAAAAATGTATGCATTGTGTAGGGTATCCCGTGGCTCCATACCACTCCGCTTTAACTTTCTTTCTCGCTGTGTAGTTAGGCTAGGAATATATGTCACATTTGAAGATTTAACTATCTCTGATTTATAGAAAAAATGGAAACGTGGAAACATATCTAGTACTAATATTTAATTATGCAAATTACTTTTTTTACGAAATTGTGATATTATTTTTTCGATTCAAGTAGGAGATATAGTGATACATTTCCACTGTTTTTCGTTAAATTATTAACTTTTACGAAGATTATATAAAAAGATTAAATGACCCTCAAAGGCACTTGAAACGACCCTCAAAATGACCCACAAAGATAGAAGTTAATGCCAGTCTGAGTTTCAGCATAGCAGCGTAGCTTGATTTGGCGTTGAATCAAGAATCAGTCGCCTTTGTATCCTCCGTTTCCTAACTTAATTGTCACTTAGGAGGTATTCATATTATGATGTCAATTGAAAGTTACCATTTATAAATAGGAAGGTAGAGCAAAGCAAGAGCTTCAAGATTCTCCTTTCTATTGCAAAAATTTCTGTTATCACTTTGATTAACATCTGAGCCTTTAAGGAACCTAAAGTGAGTCTTGAATTACCAAATATATATAGACTTTTCCTCAATCTCTGAATAAAATGAAATTGATTTTTTTTTTCAGATCCAAACCAACAGCATACAGCAAACATAACTAATTTAATCCCATATATACTCGGTTAACAAGTGTGTAGTAATTATTGAATCAGTAAAATATCTAGGAGTCTACTTCAATAACAGACTGAGCAGGAACAAACATGTACAATACTAACTCCAGGCTTACGGAACTCGAAAGTTCATCGCTGCAGTAACAAACGTTCGCTATTGGATTCTATTCTGAGCAACATCAAGCCAGTTTTCACATACATCTCAAAACTCACTTCCAATCTTGTCATTCCAACGACGTCTCGATTGTCATTCCAACGACGTCTCAATCTTCCTAGTGGCCTATTCAGCTTACCAACAACGATAGAATATAATCCTCGTTTTTTGCTCACCCGAGCTTCTTAGCCATCGTGATTTCATTATTCTTATAATTTCGGGTGAATCATACAGTCTGTGAAGCTCTTCATTATAAGCCGTTGCGATGACAATAATAGAGGAGATCTTGGAGAGTTAAATTTTCGTGATGAAAACTGGCTTGAAAAGGAAGAAACTTCACTTTTGAGATGACACGTTTTCTTGTTCATAACGTGCTATGCACTAAGGTTTGTCAGAAAAGAGAAAGAATATTTGCCAGAAAATATTTTTAACACAGAAGAGACCTTTTTAATTAATTTGAGTAACGTTTTAAGCAATAAGAGTGGTTAGTTTCTCGAATAAAAGTGAATAACTAACAGAAATTACGAAGCAACAGAAAAAACATACATAAATCTTTAGGAAAAAGTAAGGGAAGGAAGGGTCTATGATTTTTTGATTGTGTAAAAGAAGTAAACATTTTCTTGTTTCTGTGTCTTTTAATTTTTCTACACGTTTTAATAAAATAATATTGATAGTTTAAACGAAGAATATTCATTTTCTACTTTCATACCCATTCACTATATTGAGAAAACCACCTAGGCATAGCCCAATCGGGGACTGTACGTATGCATTAAGGTGGTCTTTATTTGGATGTAAAAAATTCATTTACGGAATTTTTATCGTGGTACTAACTAAATCTGTTCAGTTGTATTTGCAAACAACTTATCTATGTCATGTGAAATTGGCTTGGAGAATGTGTGAGCCGAATGATGAAAAAACATTTTTTGTTGACACATTTCAAGGAACGCAAACTAAACGGCTACATAAAAGGTACCCTTATGTTGGAAAATATGATCTCATGACCAAAGCATGAATTGCACTATAAAGTTTTAAATACACTAACGGAAGATAAAGTCCCAGTTTCAAGAAGGCGTAATGCTAGGTGAAAGTGACCTTCTCCAGGTCAATTTCACGTGTCATTTTGTCATACAGGATTAGAGTTATACCAAAGTTGACTTCGTCATTGAGTTTCCTGGAACATTCCAGCACAAATTGATATATCACATGACGCACTGTGTAAAATTTTCGAAGCATAGCTAAGATGGTCGCTTTCAAGATGCCGGTCATTGTCGTCATACCCTCCAGCATGTATTGTCTCCTGTCCAGTATCTGTTAATAGCCATTTGCTTTCAATAAAGTTTATAAAAGAACATGTGTTTTCTTTACTCTCTATTCGATTTACTTGCCTTCCACCTTTCTCGGGTTCCCCTGTCGTTATTTGTTGATGACAACACCTATAATTTTAGCTGTGAAGGTTTACCTAGGCACACTGTACCTACATACGAATTTTCATCAAAATCGGGTTCTGACACCTGGCAAGTATTCCTTGTGAGTGAAACCGGCTGCGAAATTTTCAAAATAGGAATGAGTGAGTCGAGGACAATTAACAATGGATGTTCATGGAAGGATATATACAGATGCTTATCAGAATAATGGAAACACCTGAACGAAAGTGCAACTTACCAGATTAATATGGTGTCGGGCCACCTTTCGCTTTCAGAACAGCCTTGATGCGACGTGGGATGGAGGCATAGAGGTCGTGAATGGTAGCAAGTGGAATATTACACCATTCCTCGTGCAGGGCATCGGCCAGTTCTGTGAGAGAGGATGGAGGTGGAAATCGTCGCCGGAGTCGTGTTTCCAAGATGGACCACAGATGTTCAATTATGTTGAGATCTGGGGATTGGGCGGGCCAGGGGAGGTGTTGAACTTCATCCCGATGTTCCTCAAACCACGCTGCAACAACTCCAGCTGTGTGAATGGGTGCATTATCATCCTGGAATATGGCGTCATTGTCCGGGAACAACATCCGGACCATAGGATGCAAGTGGTCTCCTAAAATTGCGACATAATCGTTGGCAGTGATGCGTCCGCGAAGTGTGACCACAGGACCCAATGAAAACCATGATATTGCGGCCCACAGCATCACCGTGCCGCCGCCATGTTTCACAGTTGGGCGGAGACACTGCAGATCATACGCTTCTTTGGGCGTTCTCCACACATAAACAGGGCCCGTGGTTTGGAATAGGGTGAATGGTGACTCATCCGACCATACCACACGTTTCCAGTTGTCAACGGTCCAAGTTGCATGGTCGCGGCACCATTTGCGGCGTGCTAAAGCGTTCTGGTCCCTGATGAGAGGTTTGGCCCGTGCAACACGACCCCGTAAGTTCATGTCATGTAATTCGCGGCGGACTGTGATTGTCGAAACAGGTTGGGGGAGGTGCTGATTGAGTTCCTCCGTCACTTGCGCCACAGTGGCACGACGGTTCCGCGTGACAATGCGCTTTAATACCCGGCGTGCCCTGTCACTGATGCTTTTCTTCCGCCCACTGTTCCGCTTCCCCGATGTGGTTTTCCCGTGTGTTGTGTAGGCCGTCATCACCTTCGACACTGTCCCTGGCGACACACCTAACACACTAGCCACTGCCGTCACACTCACTCCACATAACCGCGCACCAACAATTTGCCCTCTTTGAAACTCTGAGAGGTCTCCCATTTTACACTACCTCCGTCTGCTGCAGCCACTGCACACTCCTGTTCCACGACGCCTGACGTAGTATGGAGACCGACCTAACACACCACCACCAGCAGTCCGGCGCTGCGGTCGCCACGACACCACTGCCAACCCATACATCTGACGTGTTGCCAACTACAGGTGTTTCCATTATTCTGATAAGCATCTGCACATGGTAAAAGGTAGACAGCATAGTTCCTACGGAAGCAGGGAGTACTAACAACAGTGCCAGCTTGTGGCCCTGTGTTGTGAATTTGAATTTTATTTATGCCTTTCAAAAATGGACCTAAACAATGTCATGCAGCTTTCCCGAACCTAGGCCGGTTTGCCGTTGAAGTTCATCGAATTTGATGGATTGATTTTCCACAATCATCTTTTCCGATTTATATGGTGGCAGGAGTTTGCGATGTCAGTGGACGATTATTTCTGACGTTTTCTTGGCACGTTCCTACCCACTATGGAAGCCTTGACCTAATTTAACATAGTGCTTCGTGCCTTGCTCATTCACCCCACACGGCCACTAACCAACGACAATTCTCTCTTACCGGAACTCCCTTCTTTCATGAGAACCATGGTGTCCACTTTTGACCATGTGCAGCTAGCTCCATGGCTTTACTTGTCCCACACCTCACATCTCACACACTTCTGTTCGGAAAATTACTCAACTTGGGTCTCTTTCAGTGCGTTTGCACCTGCCATCTAGTGGTTCACTGTTGTACTAGGACGGGCCTATTGACACGGCTTTGGTGCGTCGTTCGAATGTCCGGTATACAAGAACTACACTGTAAAAAGTGGAAACACGAAATGGATGAAAGTTACTCTGCTTTATGGAGAAATAAAAATCGAAAATTAGCGTTTTGTTGTATTTACTCTTAAACGTGGATACAGTGTAAGCCTTTTAGTTGGAAGGTTGGTAAAACTAACTCCATTTTAAAGTTTAACATTATCTTTGTAATAGCTTAACGTTAACTTAAAATGGGTTGAAACTAGCCAAAGTGAACGTTCAACTTATTTTACGCTTAAAACTCGGTAATTTTCTAATCGAAGTGTAAAGCTAAACTGGCAATTTTGAGGTAACGCACTTTTCTGGATGAAGTTTAAACCTTAGTTGGATATTCAATAATCCAGTAACAGGAGTAACGTTACTTGCTTGTCACTGAACGCCACGCCATTTTGAGTGTTTATATTGCCTTTATACACTGTGAACAGTAAACAGTTCACTGGTGGACCGAGAACGGCAAGGATTGTATTGGCGGAAAGATAAATTAAGTTAAGTATAAATCTTTACACTGTAGCAAACGTATCTCTCCTTTTTTCACGAGACATTCCTTGTAGTAAAATCAAAAACTGTGTTGTTTTATAGGATTAAATATCTTTAGTCAAAAACCCAACTGTCCGAGAAATGTCCACTTTCTGCATGTAATACCTTAGTAGACGAGATTCTTGACTAGAAGGATATAATATACCTCAGCTCACAGTTATTAACACCGAAAATGGAGCTCAGTGAGGTTTATGTTCCTGTTGAAGGAAATGAAAAACACAAAAAGATGTGAAAAAAAAAGAGTGTAGCGGGAAGAAATTAAGAGAAGTCGGAACAAACGCTTAGAATATGTGAATTCCCACTACTTACAAAATTAACACATGATCCCGCTAGATGTTTCCGCAAAATTAGAAAAGGACTGAACATTTGTTGATTAAAACACATTTTAGTACGGATTATTTAGACTTTCCAGACTGTATTTGAAATATGATATAGGTCTATTTTAAATTTCTATTTGTAGATTGAACTCTCACCTATGCCACAAGCTATTTGAACATCCAAAGGATAATGTTCCTGCGTCACCACTCTACCAGAGATAGAGAAAATAAAAATGGTGACTAGGTACTTTGCCTAGATACTATACCAGCATTAGGTTGATGAAACTTAGGTAAACCCTGGGAATCTTTAGTCAGTATGATCGGGAGCATCCATCCGCTCACATATGCTGTTCTCCTCGGTGTCATTTCGAAATTCGTGATCGTAAACTATAGACCATAGAACAGGGAACTGGTTCTATTGAAGTATAGTATAAATCAAAATTTCTAATTGAAATTTTAATCAAGAATATTTTATAAGTATCTGGATTGTTTACAGGTTTGGAAAGAAATTGCACTTAACGTTCATGTAGAGTTATTGTTACTGAAAGCACCATTTAGAACAAATGCAACTTATATGAATATACTATTAGAGTGGAGGCGTAAGACACAATTTTTACGAAATTGTGCATTTTATATGTAAAAGCGGATAATTTGGCATACATGTCAATTATAACAAACTAATTATTTCAATCGTTGAAGCCATTCGCACCGTGCGCCCTGAGTCGCCATATTGAAAAATGGCCGCCAAATCAATTTTCCCGGCTATAACTTTTCAGTGAGTTGTCTAATTGTAATTTTCTTTTTCTAGAGCTGTTCATCATTTAATTCCTCGAAAGCAAATTATAACGAACCAGTTATTTCAGGTGTTGTAGACATTTGAGTATACACTCTGATCCGCTATATTGGATAACAAAATCGGTTTAGGGGCTATAATTTTTAAGCGAATAGTCCTATTGTAATTTTCTTATTGTTAAGTTGCTTATCTTTCCAGAAATGTAAATTTTAACGAACTAATCATTTTAAACGTTGTAGGCATTGACAGCTTTCACTCTGAACCGCCATATTAAAAAAAAACTGTTCAAATCTGTTTTCTGGCTGTATAATCTGGGTGAATTGTCCTATTGTAACCTTCTTTTCCTTAAGTTGTTCATAATTTCCAAAATGCGAAGTATAACGAACTAGTCATTTTAGGCGTTGTAGGCATTAGTAGCATATAGACTCTGAGCCGCTACATTGGAAAATGGCCGACCAAATCAGTTTTTCGGCTATCACTTAGAGAGTCCTATAAAAATTTGCTTTTCCTTAATTTCTAATAATTTAATTCCGCAAATGTAAATTATAACGAGTAAGTTATTTTAAGTTTTATAGACATTGGTAGCATGATATCTGAGCCACCAAATTTGAAAACAGGCATCATATTGGAAAATAGCCGTCAACATCAGTTTCTGGAGTATAACTTTTAAGTGAATCGTTATTTTGTAATCTTCATTCCCTTAAGTTGTTCATCAGTCTACAAATGTAGATTTTAACTAACTAGTTATTTCAAAATTTTCCATTTAAAAAAAAATATTTCATCACTTTACAAATGTAAATTATAATGAAATACTTGAAGGCGTTAATACCTTGAAGTATAAGCTGGCATATGAACAACAATGGTCAACATCAGTTTCTTTAGCGATAACACTTGAGTGAATGTTTCTATTATAATTTTTCTTTAAAGAAATAATAATTTACATTCCTAAAATGCACTGAGCCATTATATTGAAAAATGGAGTCCAAAATCTGCTTTTTGACTATAACGTTTGAGTGAAATCTCCTGTGATATTTTTTTTTTTCATTTAATTCCCCACATTAAAAGTAAAGTTATATTTTGCCTAACATCATTAGTTGAACCAGAAAACCTAACTAAGGTCATGAAGAACAGTAGTTCTTTGGGTGACGCTCACAAACGAGTCTGTTAGCGGCATTCACATATGTACAGCTAATTTCGGGTCTAACGAATTATAATCCCGATTTGATGCTTGAACTTGCATTTGAAAGCCCTTAGTCATACTGTAAGACACAGAAAAATATTTGGGTCTCTAGGACCTCCATGGGACCCCCTAGGGTGGTTCGAAAAATAATAAAAATTTCATATTTCTGATTATAACACTGACTCCAGACCACATAGGCAACCGAAACTTGCGGAATCGTAATCTATGCTTCAAATGCTTTCAAACTGTGTATTACACGTCAAAATCGGTGGAGTTCAAAAGTTATTACTTTTTTAGCCGAATCACAAAATTTTCACAAATGATCGAAAAAATGTGGCTGTCATTCTGTGTATCATTTTGCTTTAGCTCCAAATGGTTGGTACCAGGGGGGTTTGGGGATTAATTTCGGGCTCCAACAAGTTGGGGTAAAAAAATGCTTATTTTTTATAGGAGTAACGGTTTTCGAGATACGGAGCCTACTATGGTCCAAAAATCGATTTTTTTTAAGACTATGCACTTCTTTTTAATAGGCAGCCTTACAAAAAAGTTATATCAGTACAAAAACCCTTTAGGGTTAAAGGGAAGAGTGACGCAAGAACTCTACTTACAAAAGAAGTGATATCCATTTTCCGAGTAACTTTCTTTGTGTCACTATGGAGGAGGGAGGATACTAATTATCTCAATTTTATTAAAAAGGAAACACTTTCGCCATAGTGACACAAAGAAAGCCACTCGAAAAATGAATATCACTTCTTTTGTGAGTAGAATTCTTGCGTCACTCTTCCCTTTAACCCGAAGAGATTTTTGCAATGATACCTTTTACAGTTTCATATTTCTTCTAGCATTAAAATATTTAAAATTACCTGCGTACTTATTTTAACAGAGTTTCGTTGCTTTCTTTCATCTGTATGCGCTTTTCAGTACTTAAAGTACGAGGACAATTTTGATCCCAGAGTTAGAGTTCTGCGACCAACTAGTAATAAGATAGTGTGACATTTTTGACAAAAATGATTCCTCATTTTCCCAATATGTCACTTCAGAGTGCAAGCTGCTAATGCATTCAGCTCGTAAAATACCTACTCATTATAATTCATATTTGGAGACTAATGAAACAATTTAAAAAAATACAATAGGAATATTAATTCAGAAGTTATGGTCAAAAAACTTATTTCAGAAGTTGTTATCCAATATGGTGGCTCGGAGTGTGCTGCCAATACCTAGAAGCTAAAAATAACTAGTTCGTTAAAATTTACATTAAGAAAAGTAAATAATGAAGAACTTAACGAAAAGAAGTTTACAATAGGATTATTCACTTCATTTTTTTTCTTTTAAAATTTGATTTTGGTGGTTATTTTCCAATATAGTAGCTCAGAGTATATGCTATGAATATCTATAACGCCTAAAATAATTAGTTCGTTATAATTTACATTTAGGGAAATAACAACTTAAGAAAAAGAAGATTACAGTAGTAATATTCACATAGATTGTATCCAGAAAACTGATTTGAGCTTTTTTTTTTTAATATGGCGGTTCAGAGTGAAAGCTGCAAACGCCTACCACGTTTAAAATAATTAGTTCGTTGATTGATGGCTATTTTGCAGTACGGCGGCTCAGGGCACACGGGATGAATGTCTACAATGCTTAAAATAACAAGTTTCTTATAATTTACATTCAGAGAAGTAAATGATGAACAATTAAACGAAAAGAAAATTAAAATAGAACTATTCACTCAAAAGTTATAGCCAAAAATTGATTTGGCGACTATTTTCCAATATGGCCCTCCGAGCGCACGGTGCGAATGCGCACAACGCTTAAAATAACTAGTTTGTTATAATTTATATGTATGCCTAATTTCATGCTTTTACATATCAAATTTTGCTCTAAGCCTCTGCGCTATATCCCAAATAACTTTGAGTTTGGCACAATTCAAGGATAGAACAATGCATATTCAGCCCGATAATGCCATCAGATATGTTGAAACTTTTTTCATAACGTATAAACTATATTGATTTTAGAGCTTGCTTACTACCTCTTTTCGCAAGATATCCTTCTGTATTGTAAGTGTTGAGATTAACACAGAAATTTATTTTGATTTTATCTTCACAAAAGAATCTGAAATCACTATCAAGCAATTACAACAGAATATTCAATCCTACGAAATTATTCTTGTTATAATTTTATGAAGTAAGAGAAGGTTTTCTACGATTCTTACTTCTACCTTCTCTGCTATCTTTCGTTTCTGTTATAATTTCAGTAAATATTCCCGAATGAGGGTTTGTTGACAACAGTACAATAACATTGTGTATGGCCTTGCCAATAATTACATGTAAAGGGTTGTTAACTATCTCCATAACAGAATTTTGGTTAAACAAAATGTTGAAATATTTTGCTAAATGACGTGTCACTGTGGTGTTTCCAGGATAAAATTTATAACCAAGCATTTATAATGATAAGGTATTGTTTTGTAATCGTGATGTTTATACTTTGCGGCGATGTTCGTGTGGTGAACTGGTTTTTCCTAATCTTACGCGAGATAAACTTTCAGTTACAGAACAACTCATTAACTATAAGGACTGAAAAGCTTTTTTTTTTTTAAAAAAAAATATCAGAATGCAACTTGGTGCAAATTTCCAAGGAAAGAAAATATACATATAACTAACATTTCTCTCAAAATATTTCAAATATGGCAAGGCGTAGTAATGCCAACATTTATATTTTAGAATTATATAACTTGTAAATGGGAAGTTCAAAATTCAAGGGAGTAGTACTGTTTACAGATGTAACATCTGGAAGTTGATTGGGTTTCTTAAAAAGTATATTTTGAACTTTTTATATGGGCAATTAAACTGGAAAATCGCACTTCAGGATGAGGGTTTTTGGAGAGCCCAAAGACTTGACATCGGTTCAGATTGTGAAGAAAAAATGTTACTTAGAATACATATTAATGATAATAATAATTATTATTATTATTATTTTTCAGAAAATAGACATTACTGTGGATTGAGCGAAGATGCCACTCATTTTGGCCTAGGAGCCATTGCGGAAACAGAAGAGGAAAGTTTTGCACATATATAATTATATTTAACATTCGTGCTCTTACTGACGGAAGTTCATCAAGCTATA
>JAGDQP010005063.1:44266-80836 GCA_022664845.1 Lepisma saccharinum | reverse complement strand
CCACCCATTTGGGGCTAAAACAAAAAGACACACAGAATGACGGACATACCTTTCTATCAGTTGTGAAAATTTTGTGATTCGGTTAAAAAAGTCGTAACTTTTGAACCGCTCCACCGATTTTAACGTATGATACACCGTTTGAAACGTATTGAAGCGTAGAATAAGATCCAGTAAGTTTCGGCGGCCTATATGGTCTAGAGGTCAGTGCTGTCCTAAAAAATGTGAAATTTTGATATTTTTTTAAAGCGCCCTTGGGGGTCTCAAGGAGATCCTACCGACCCATTTTTTTTTTCCTGTGTCTTAGTATTGGAAAGAGCTTCCAAATGTAAGTTCAGGCATCAAAATCGGACTTATACTTCGGTAGATCCGAAACTAACTGTATACTATCTGAGTGCCGCTAACAGTGTCCTTTCCCAGCGTCACTCAAAGAACTGCCGTTCTTCATGATAATTCCAACTTCCATTTACTTTTGTAAGTAACTGTAGAAGAAATCTCTGAACATTGTTCTCAAGTACCTGACGAGACGAAGGAAATCATTTTGAAAGCGTATTATCGCTGGTGGACGGGTAGCTGAGGGGTTAAGACGCTGGCTTGAAGGTATCGGTTTTAAATCTCCTCCGAGTATTTTTTACTTTTTTCGTTCATAACTAAATTACTTTTGTTTTTTTGCTTCTTATGAATAAATGCTCCCTTTTGCATCTTTTTACATTTACAACATTTTATTGTGTTCGCGTTCAAAAGGTGAAAACCTTCTTTGGATACAGTAGACGGAAATGCATCTAAAAATATGTCTACGTTTTGATTGAAACGAACTACCATATTTTTTTTTTTTTTCGAGCGGAAGTTTTTCATCCTTTCTGCGATGAATATTCACACTAAAAAGCTCTTTCCGCTCAAATCAAGTGGAATTTCGCTTTTTTTATATATAGTGTGTGTGTGATTGATCACGTTGCGCATAGACGTACTTCGATTGTGATTTGCTGAACGACACAACCAGGGATGTACCGTAATGGAAGGTATACGTTTGTATACGGCGTATAACCACCACAATTTTAGGCATTACCGTATACCCACCTAAAATTTATGAAATACACAGATATATGGGATAATAAGCGAAAGGTTTCCGTTACAATATGCGAAGCATATACCCACCTAAACATTTAGGATTACATCCCTGGACGTAACTTACGTCATTATTTCTTGTGATGTGTCATTTGTGATGATGCAATCGTTGATTTCGATGCACGTAGCTCCGAAACTGAACATTCTTTCGACATTTTTAAAACATATTTTTTTTTTTCCTGCTTATGAAAGGATCATTTTGTTCCTAAAGTTCGTATCTTTGATTCTTGTTCACTCTTAACGTAACCTTAAGGTTACGTTACTCGGCGCGTTCTAGCAGTTTACAAAATATAGTAAAAATACTATAGATCGTTGCGATTTAAATTATGGATAATTATAGCAAGCTCTGATGGGTTGTTGACTATTTAGATCGAAATGTGACTATGATAATGTAACGTTTAACTCAATACCTGAACTGATGAAAAATTGCTAATTTCAAGAGGACTCCAAACAATTTTTTATGATAGAGTATTAGTATATTTTGCACATTGTACCGAAAATTAACTGATCCATGATATTGAAATTATGAAAAAACATTGAAGATTAGTTTTATGAAGTGGTGTTGCTGAATGAGAAAATGAGAATATGTTAAGTTATATAGGGGAACACCGATGCTTATGAGTTATGCTGAATACGATCACAGACTTTAAAGCATACAACTGAGAATGGAATATCCTCTGATAGCGTGTCATTACAGAATACTGTATTCATATGTGCGATATGATGAAAGATGTATTATAACGTCTTGTGGATATATTTATCTGATTGACCGTGACTATACTTAAGATCAGAGACATATAATAGAATAATGCGATCTGATCTGAATATGGAACTACGGTCATTAATTTCTGTAGCTGCGGTACTCTTTAGTTGGTTAGAATAAAACACACAATTCAATAGGGAGCTCACGTGCGAAGCATGCACCTTGTATAGACTGAAGTTATATTACTCAGCTAGAATATAATATGTCAGGTTAGTGAGAGAGGTTGAATATGTCTACTGAAGATCACGAAGATCGGTAGTTCTTCAACTGACGCTAAGAAATGAGTCTGTTTGCGGCACTCACATATAGTATACAGCTAATTTCGGATCTAGCGAACTATAAGCACGATTTTGATGCTTGAATTTGCATTTGACAGCTCTTTCCCATACTAAGATACAGAAAAAATGGGTCGGTAAAATCTTCCTGGGACAACCTAAGGCGGTTCGAAAAAAATCAGAATTTCACATTTCTGGTGATAGCACTGACCCCAGATCATATAGACGGTCGAAACTTTCGGAATCGTAATCTGCGGTTCAATACCTTTCAAACGGTGTTTCACACGTCAAAATCGATGAAGGGGTTCAAAACTTATGTTTTCTTTAGCCCAACCACAGAATTTTCACAAATGATAGAAAAGGGCCTCTGTCATTCTGTCTGTCTTTTTGCTTTAGCAAAAAATACTTGGTACACTTCGCATTAAAAAGACGCAACAGAGAACGCCATGCAGCTAGGAAACCCAAATGGCATCTTCTTATCCTATAATCGTGTCTGATAAACAGACCCCTTCTTTCTCCTTCCTTGGTCTCGCCAATACTAAAATCAGCAAACATCATGAGCACATTTCTTTTTCAAAATGGACGTGTAATAGTATCGATAAAATGAAAACATAAAAGCGAGACGAATCAATGTGCATAAGATGCCGGAGCCAGAATTTTAAACACACAGAATGAAAAAAAATGAAACCGATAGATGTTTGTTAGATAGAGGCAGAGAAATGAGAAAGAGAGAAAAGGGGAGAGAAGAAGAAGAAGAGCCAGTACAGATAAAAATGTGCAAATTAAACGTAGTAAAACAGAACCTAACATTATAAAGTTCATTTCCAACAAATCTTACAGCAAGATAGAATTGACTTTTGGATTTTATATTTTTTCAGAACTATTCGAATATATAGAGGGTACATGAAAATTTCATTAAGTCACTTTCAAAATGGAGATCAAACTTGGTGGTCAGATGAAATACTCATGGTTTCCAGTGAACTGCAGAGTTTTGAGACTCATCAAGGACAATGTCAAAAGTGTAGCACACATGTTTTCTTTGCGCCAGGTTCGATTGCAAATTCGGTGGAGCTCATTCAAATTACTGGCTCGGAATACATTGTTATCAGGGATTCCTCCAGTATTTTCAGATTGGGGGTGTAACGTTAAAATTGGCAGGGTGTAGGTAGTTTTGCAATGTTTCTATTAACATTTGACGGCAGAAAAGCTAAAGTTAAGGGGGATAGTCTCAAGCATTTGGGGCTGACACCCCCCAGAGGGACAGTGGTCTGGCGGAATCACTGCTTGTAACAAACCCAGTAGATACCGTAGGCCATACCTTCCATTCCAGACTGATAATGCAAATTGAACCTACAAAGAAAATGAATAAATGACATTTTTTATGCTTAATTTCTATCAGAAGGAGCCAAGATTAAATATCTAAACTGTATCAAAATGAAAAGTTACAAATGTTCAATAGTCCAATTTAGCATGTTCTTTATAGGCATAGTAGACCTTACAATTTCCACATTTCAAAAGTGACAAAAAGAAACACATTTAATAGTATGTTGATAAATTATAGGTTAGAAACGAATTTTGTGCCACACTAATATAAAAAGAATTCTTCTCTTGAAATAGCCAAAAAGGGGGCAATTTTCTACTCATATCTTAAAATTTATCTGTTCCGAACATGCCACTCTATATTCCATCTATTGCGAATATAATGGTCTAATAATTACAACACTAATGAACTAGTGTTTATAACAATTCGCACAGATGAAATGAACACGGTAGAGCTGAAACGGGTCACTGCGGCTGTCGGGGGATGCTGGTCAAATTTTAGACTGTGTCATCGGGTTTAAGATTCGAACCCATTCTGACGCGGTGATTCGATTTAGATCTGATAACCCGGGGGTTGAAGAAAAGATTTTAATTATTTCATTGCGTTCTAACAGTTTTTCTTGCAGGGGTGACCAGGATCGGAGGTGTTACTCCGAGAACACGATAAATACGACGCCGAAATTCCCATTTAAATAGATTTTCCAAACCGGGTCAATCAGTTTACCAGGTCGCTTATGTTCGGGGAGACCCTGTTACCGGGTCATCGATAGTGGCCCGGATTTGGCTCTAGAACACGCACAAACAGAGAGAGTGTGTGTAAAGTAAGAGAAAAAATAAAGATGAATAGATTGAGAGAAGGAGAGAAAGACGCAGCGAAAACACGTTAACAGTACATCAAGAAAGAGAGAAAGAAAGACTAATGAAAACTATGAAAACTACATTATCATTATGCTAATGAACACACACATTGTTTACTCGGATTCTCGCCAGTGATGCCTCGAAAGTTTTTCAACCTAAGATGAAGATCTGTTTGCAGTCATTATTTTATGCGAAAAAGATAATGGCTGGTGGGGAATCGAACCGAGGTTTCCTAATTGAAAGTCTAGCACGATAGCTATACTCCACAGCTAACTCTACCCAAAATGAGCTTAAAATATATATAGTGTTTCTTTGTAAGAATAATAACATGAAAGTGGATACTTCAGATCAATGAGGTGTTGTTAACTGTCCTGGTTACCCCAGAGGCTATATGTGAACTTTTCCAACCAACATTCGTCAATCGTCTTCCGGTGTTTCATTCCACAGTCTGAAGGATTCTCCGTTTTGTGTGAGAAGTTATGATTAGATTCTTCACGATCACTTTGTAAAAAAAAACTTTGGCTTGAACCTATATTGGTATGTTTTCGTACTGAAAAGTACAGCTCGTTCCCTCTACTCCATCTTGCCAACTGAAGACAGAAGCCATAAATTACTACGTTCAAATGTGAGGAAAATGTAACATTGAATATATGTGTTACAATTTCTCTGTGTGTATTGTGTGATAAATAAATTCATGTTTATACATTTCCTTTTTGTCATGTCGAATTATGAAATGAATATATTTTGGCAGTTTTAGGAACAAATCCAGTTTATGGTAAGTACTGTCACATTAAGATATGGTCATTTATTGTCTTTTATTTTATCGTAAAACAGGCTAACATCGCCAAATATTTGTCATTAGCAAATGAAGAAGTTAAACCTTCAATTAAAGTTCTAATATACTTCGTGAAGTATGACAAGTTGAACGTAACACAAAGGGCCTAGCAGAATAAGATGTTTAAAAGTGACTTGGAAGGGTTCGTGTTAAAAAAATACTACTATATTCAACATAAAAAATGATGTCTCTCCACCAAATTTCAGCTCATAACCTCAAAATAAAGTGTTTTCTGGTAGTTTAGTGATATCTCGGTCGGATTTGCACTTACGCTGACCTTCTTTTTTTAAATTGAAGATTTTTTCAAGATCTACAATATAGTAATTGTTTCATTTATGTTGGGGTCAAGTTCAAATTTTTAGATAGGTTAGAAAATTTGAAGTTTGAATTTAAAAGAAACTAAGACAACAGTTGGTTCGAAAAAATATATATGTTATGTATTTTTAGTGGTTCTATAACCATGATTCTTTTTTAGATTTTTTAAAGTGATAGAACATAACCGAAAAATAAAATACGTGACCGGGCATCTTACGTAACACATGCACCGTAAATACGAGACAAGTTCGAAAGCACCGTTTGCCAGGTCGCCTTCGTGGACGACTGGTCAAGACATCCGATTCTTGAGTAAAAGTTTCCGGGTTCGAGTTCCGCCCGGAAAAATACTTTTTCATTATTTTGTTCTTTCAAAGTATATTTTATATGTTCATATTTATTATTTAATAATTGCTAGGATGTATATACATAACTGATTGCTACTAAAAACTAAGATGTATCTGGATGCACACCCCGACCGCATGGGGCGGGCTGTCATATACAGTTACTTTATAAATTCTTTAAAAACACGCATAAACGTTTCTTTTTAATCATGCATGAGCATTTTTTTTAATTTTAGTACGAAATGTTTACGACAAGGATGCATTAACAAAGTTCCTTTTATTATGACTGTCTCGCCCGTGCAAATGAACAGCACAGAGATTGGTATAAGATAAATATAAAATGAATGTTGTAAGTACCACATAACAAGTGAAAGAGAATGTTAACAGCACTTTAGCGTATGCCCACCGCTTACTGGATGCTGTGCAATCTGTTGCGAATCTTGATACTATCTGACTTATTACCTATCCGTACCCTGCTTATGAGGTCGCTGAGATACATCCTTATAAGTTGAACCAGTGGCTAAAGTCTGTTCCGAAGCACTCGGTTCAATAGTCCCGCGCAAACTTGAACTCATGTTTACGCGCACTAAGAAGTAAGTAAGTATTTTGTGTAATACTATATACAAGATTATTCGACAAAATCATATATTGTATAGCTCCCGACTTATATGTATACGTTGGATTGATCTCTACTCATGCCATCTGCGCTTTCTGGTGGACAAACACCGTGTGCGCATAGGCGGATTCGGTAAAGAGACCCTGAAATGGGCAATACAATATATTTTTTTGATAACAAATTTCAAAACTATCGTTTGGAATGAAACATTTAAAATCGCTCAGAAATGATTGAGGGGTAATGACCCCCATAACTCCCGTGCCTGTGTGCCTGTGTTTTCTCACGGTTCTGCCATTTCCTCCCACCTTCTTTATTCCACCAATTAATCCCATCATCATTCATCCAGCCTGAGCTAAAGTTACCCAAATGTCCATTAAACTAAATTCATTTCAAATTCAATTTTATGTATACACGGACTGTCCTTTATTCTGGAAACAGAAGAGAAAATGGGACATTAATCCAAAGAATGAATCGCGAGATTGGTGCTGTGTAAAATATATATGTGCGGGCGTGATAATGATATCGGAGACAAAACGGAGAATCTTTCAGACTGTGGAATGAAACACCGGAGCTACTATACAAAGGAAGACGATTGACGAATGTTTTTTGGAAAAGTTCACATAAAGCCTCTGGGGGTTACCAGGACAGTTAACAACACCTCATTGATCTGAAGTATCCACTTTTCATGTTATTATTCTTAGAAAGAAACACTATATATATTTTAAGCACATTTTGGGTAGAGTTAGCTGTGGAGTATAGCTATCGTGCTAGACTTTCAATTAGGAAACCTCGGTTCGATTCCCCACCAACCATTATCTTTTTCGCATAAAACAATGACTGCAAACAGATCTTCGTCTTAGGTTGAAAAACTTACGAGGATTAACTGGCGAGAATCCGAATAAACAATGTGTGTGTTCATTAGCATAATGATAATGTAGTTTTCATAGTTTTCATTAGTCTTTCTTTCTCTCTTTCTTGATGTACTGTTAACGTGTCTTCGCTGCGTCTTTCTCTCCTTCTCCCTATCTATTCATCTTTATATTTTCTCTTACTTTACACGCACTCTCTCTGTTTGTGCGTGTTCCAGAGCCAAATCCGGGCCACTATCGATGACCCGGTAACAGGGTCTGATCCGAACATAAGCGACCTGGTAAACCGACTGACCCGGTTTGGAAAATGTAGTTAACTGGGAATTTCGGAGTCGTATTTTTCGTGTTCTCGGTGTAACATCTCCGATCCTGGTCACCCCTTCAAGAAAAAACTGTTACAACGCAATGAAATAATTAAAATTTTTCCTTCAACCTCCGGTTTATCAGATCTAAATCGAATCACCGCGTCAGAATGGGTTCGAATCTTAAACCCGATGACACAGTCTAAAACCTGACCAGCATCCACCGACAACTGCGGTGACCCGTTTCAGCTCTACCGTGTTCGTTTCATCTGTGCGAATTGTTATAAACACTAGTTCATTAGTGTTGTAATTATTAGACCATTATATTCGCAATAGGTGGAATATAGAGTGGCATGTTCGGAACAGATAAATTTCAAGATATGAGTAGAAAATGGCCCCCGTTTTTGGCTATTTTAAGAGAAGAATTCTTTTTATATTAGTTTATAATTTATAATTTATATAATTTATCAACATACTATTAAATGTGTTTCTTTTTGTCACCTTTGCAATGTGGAACGTGTAAGGTCTACCATGCCTATAAAGAACATGCTAAATTTTGCTTTTGAACATTTGTAACTTTTCATTTTGATACAGTTTGGATATTTAATCTTGGCTCCTTCTGATAGAAATTAAGCAGAAAAATTATCATTTATTCATTTTCTTTGTATGTTCAATTTGCATTAGCAGTCTGGAATGAAAGGTATGGCCTACGGTATCTACTGGGTTTGTTACAAGCAGTGATTCCGCCAGACCGGACCCCTCTGGGGGGTGCCCAAATCCTCGAGACTATCCCCCCGTTGACAGAATGACATAAAATTATCGGAAATATATATATATTTAACTTTTCCAATTTCTTCTTTTTATATATGGCGCGAATAAACATTTGTTTTATAAAAATCTCAGTCCATGGTCTATGAGTTTTCAAACAAACCATGAACAATTTCGAAACGACAATTATATGCTGAAACGATAAAACATCTTATGTACTACGGGGTTGAGTGTCGATTCGACTTTACGGAAGCCAGAATTCACAATAAGAGTACGGAACTTGGCAAACGACAGGAATGCCGTTCTTTGCCAGGAAATATTGGATCAAGTGCTAGAAATGGACTGGGGTGTTATCCTGATGCAGGTGCCAGTTTTGTGAAGCCCATTGGTCTGGTCTCTTGCTACAAACTGTGTCACTTGGGCGAAGGAGAGAGTCAAGTTAGTACTCCATAATTTATCGTCCATCTTATACGTATTCGTGTTACACAATGTTACTATCCGCTGACGTGCGGACAACTTTGAAACCGAGTGTATCAAATTTTTATTTGTGTACTTATCATGGCGTCATCGCCAAAAACTTGTTGAATATTGCGTATTGTTTCTGCTTAACAGTCTCCAAGTTCCTGGCAAAACTTGATGGAGTATTGTTGTTCCACACGGTCTGTCATTTTGCCCAGAATGGAATTACGATAAAGAAGAACTGAACGACACTACACATTGGCTGCTTAATGGATAGTGTAGGAAGTGAAGATCACGTCACCCAACAGGCATGTGCAATTGTGCATGAATGATACCTCCATCATTGTGTGTAGTATTACCATACAACCTTCACTGCTTTCCTCAGAACAAAATAAGGGCGGATACTTTTCAGACATGCCTTGCATGTTAAAGCCATATTAGCTTAAAACCTGAGGCTCATGGTGACCCGATGGGAGGGTCGTCTGAGTAAAGTGGTTGAGAAATACCTCTTCAAGGAGTTAAGTGCCTTCGGGAATATTTTTGGTGCCAGAGAAGAGGAAGATAGCGTACAGGGACCTACGTCTAGGTCGTCCATGTTCTTAGCCACTGGGTGTTGCAGAGGCGTGATTTCCGATTTTAGTAGTCACATAATAGCCACCATAGAACACGATACTATACAAAACTATTACATAGTATAAACTACGAAGCTAAGGAGGACCTAACAATCATCCTTCCTCTATTCATTCCTGATGTAACATCTTACAATAATTTCTGTATTTGGAATTTCTATTTTATAATCTTTAGTCAAGAAGTGCCGATATAAAAATAGAAACGAATAGAAGAACAAGTATATCATACTGGCGTATACCGTCCCATTTCGAGCGCTGAATTCCTTAAGTTATATAAGTTCAAAGAAAAGAAGGATTTTTCACCAAAGACGAAAGAAAGAAATATTTATTCCAAAATTTGACCTGAAATTAATATTATAAATTGTCTGGATTATATATTAATTTTACATTATTCGCATTTTTTTATAAATATCTTGGTCTTATAAAGAAGAAAAGAACTTTGTGATGCATTGCTGGCTATAACGGTGATCCACATGGATGTTGTAAATCACAGATTACGTGGTCTAAGGATTTTATTTTTAGTTCACTCATACCGCACGTGCTCATAGCACCTTAAGTGGATGCTGTTTCAAAATTAAAGATTGTTAAAACTTCTTCCACTTTCTGTTCCAAGGCGACTGTCTTTTCCTTTCCAACACAGACTAATTACGCGCTTGAAAGAACTACCTACTAAAAGAAGTAGCAGTTGTAATTGCAGTATCTGTAGTTGTTATAGTTTACTAGTAGAAGGAAGAGATTGGAAAAAATCTAGGCTATATATAGATTATCAACTACTTCCCATTCTGTTTTTATAAGCTTGTAATTGAAAAATCCTTTCTCAATTTGGTTTGTCTTTTCTGATGAAATATTCTCCTTCCAGTTTTACTTTTGGATCTGTCTGTCTATAGACAAATTTTGCTAACACTCTGAATCTATACATTTATTTCATTTTGACAGTATTGAAAATGAGAATACTAGAAGTTTAAAGGTTTGGAAATCACCTCTATCTACACAGTGACTTTCATTAAACAAATATTTTTTCAAGAATTACACAAGCGAGAAATAGAAAAGATCGATGTGATTTCCGAACAGATTACGATATCGAAGTTTTTCTATTTTTAATAATAACAAACTTGCTGTGAAGAGTTCTTTTTGCCAAGTAAAGCACATAAATACAGAATGATACGAAAAACAGCATTCCAACAGTACAATTTTGAAAATAAAGTAATGTTAATATATAATATACCACATTTGGGGAGACATCACCTATATGCATTTCGACATTATTTATTTTTCAAAAGTTAAATTAAATTATCGAAAGTTAGTGTGATTTCTGTAACTTCTTTAAATAAATATTGTAATTCTTTAAAATTCTTCACATAATAGAACCTTTCATTTTCGTCATATATGTCGCTTTTACCCGTTTTGTTCTTCTATTGAGAACATTTGTGAAAATACTGTGAATTAAAAATTCAATTGATTTTTTATTTTCCAAATTACTATTAAAAACAGAATTATTTAATTTTCATGCACTTTTTAAAGTATCCAATTTGATTTCATGAGACGATATAATAATAATCATCATCATCAACATGATCATCATTATTAAAGTTCTATGAATAGTAGGTAGTAACAATATCAACCCAATATAGCACTAAGTCTCATGAACATACAAAAATGAGAAAGTGTGAAAATCAAGAGTAACCTTTATAATTGAAGACCTGAATTGAAAAACATCCCAAGTCCACTTTTTTCGCATTTGGATTTTTTCTGTTCGTCGGTATCTATATTCCAAGGGCTACCCACCTGTATAAATATTACATCCTAATTCCACCTCAGAAACCCCTTTCTAATACATAATAATTTCAGCTTAATAGGATAAGATACCAAGACCTTCGACTGCTTTTGTTTCTTCTGAAAAAATACTCCGGTGGACTTGGGATGTTTTTCAATTCAGATCTTTAATTATAAACTCTTAAATTTATAATAAACTCTTTTGTCAGCTATTACAGTATGAGTATTAAAGAACACATAAAACTTAAAATTTTAACTAGAAATTAATTATAATTAAAAAGAAAAACGTTTTCTTTCCAGAAATATTAGTAAATTTGTTATATCTCATTGTAGCTTCTAATCACGCATTTGAAAATAGAAAAGCCTTTTACAGTAGTTTTAAGATAATATAATTTCCTTGTGTTGTACAAGGGTACATTGAAACTTAAGATTTCTATTAAATAAGTATTTTGTATTTTATTATGTAAAATCTTATTAATATTTTTTGTCAACGTTTTTTCTCCTTAACTCGAGAGATTCAAAGTTAAATGTCTCACATCAGTACTTATAATCATAATTAAAATATGATCAACTAAATTTATAACATAGAATTCAAATAAACATTTTTGTACTGATTCTGTTTTGTTCTTTGAAGCTTCGGTTAAGTCATTTCAAATGGCGGGGTCTCATAGCGTCGAAAGAGATAGATCTGTCACACAACGTCGAAAGCTGAACTTTTTCATAGTGTCGAAAAGTGGCGGGAAAAATCAAAGTTGCTATCGTCTCATAACGTCGAAAGATTCCTCAGAGAGCCTCATAGCATCGAATCTCATAGCGTCAAAAGAAAGATCTGTAACACCATCACAACATCGAAATTTTTATTATGCCGTCTCATAACGTCGAAAATTTTCTGTTATGAGACTATTTGAGTTTCAACGTTGTGTGATAGATCTCTCTTTTGATGCTATGAGATTCGACGCTATGATACCCCACGTTCCAAACTTACTTATTATACTTACTCTATGGCTTACGGAGACTAGAGTGCAATATCTAATTTTGGTTTCACCACAATTTTGTACAATTTAATGTAAGTATCCGCATTGATAAACCCATTCTATTGATTATAATAGAAACTAATCATTTTCTGGCATCACCTGTCATGTTATCAATATATTTATTAAAACTAAAACTTGCATCAAAGACTACACGCAGGTCTTTGATTGTGTTAGCTTTCTTTATCTTTGCATTATTAATCATTTACTCGCTAATGTAATATCAGGTATTATTAGTATAATTTACAAATCTCATTTTCAGCACATTTATACCAATTGTATGCCTTGTACGCCAACAGAACAAGCTGTTAAGATCTTCTTGAAGGAGTTTATTATAATTTACATTATTAACTTCTCTATGTATTTTTAATCCTCTGCATATAATATAATATGATAATAATGACGATTTTTTTATAATTCACATATATTATAAATAAAGGTGTTAAAGAATAAAGGATCCAGGGGACAGCCCTGTGGTATACCATTTTGAACGTTCCCCATATCGGATGTCAGGTTTCCTATTTTTATTTTATAGATTCTATTCGGTAAATAGCTTTTAAACCATTCAGTGGTTTAGGTCAGAGACCAACTTTTGCCAGTTTATTCAATAAGATTTGGTGATTTATGCTATCGAAAGCTTTTGCAAGGTCAATAAATACCATCACATTACGACCTCTTAGAGAGAATATTCTGTATTTCACTAGTAATTTGAGCAAGATTAGTTCCAATTGATTTCCCGGAAACAAACCCGTGCTGTTCTTGTTTGAGCACCTGCTATAAATTAAATTGTAAATTCTTACATACATTTGATTCAAATAATCGAGCATTTGTGTTTATTATTGTTATCGGTCTATAATTATTAGAGGGAATTGATCTTTCTCCGCCCATATAAACTGAGATAATGAAAACATTTCTCCATTCATTAGGGTAGATAGATACCTTTCCTTAAAGATAAATTAAACAATAATAATAAACTATTTGTGGGGGAAGATGCGAAACATGAATCTAATGTCTAGCCACACCCTTGTGTAGGATCATACATTCTTTGACGATCCACAGAGCTGGGTGTGTCAGACTTGTCCTATAAAAACTTCAACATTGCGTGCAGAAAAACAATTGGGAGCATCACGTGACAGTATCCAGTGGATCATTAGCCAAAATTACAAGGAACACAGCCACACAAATACAGAAATAACACACAGTCGTATTAAACAAAGTCATGATTGTTTAATGAACTTATTCTCTGTTCAGGTGATGAACTTCTTGCTTGTCCACTCGAAGTACACTGTAAAAAAATGGAAACCCATTGTGTATGAATGACACTACGCTTAACATTAGAGTGGTGAAGTTCAAAGTGTTGTCTCTAACACTGATCACTCGAAGTATCCACTACCAATGTCAATACACTTTTACACAGTTCTTTCAAAGCCTTAAATCCACCAACCTGTACACAAAGCCAAGTTTTCAATGCTGTTGTAAGTTCGGATACTGTAGTGAAGTCCTTACTGTATCGATGCTTCTTTAGACGTGCAAACATTAAAAGTGTTAGGCATGATTGTACAACCGGATTAATCACTTTGGGTCTGTGTGGAATGTACAGTGAGGGTTAAACGTCTTTTGTTTTCAGTACTTTATTCGTTTTTTCTAATGTCTTGCAATACTTCTCCTCGTTCACTGTCCCACCTTCCAACAGAAAATCGACCAGAACCAGCTCATTTCGGTTCCATCCTGATTTTGGCAGCTGTCCTAAAATACTTGTGTTTCTCTTTGGTACACTGGGAACGATTTGTGATGCCATTCCTTTGACTCTTACTTAGTATAGAGATCGCGTAGAAATACGTCCAAATCTCAACACCTATACTCACCATAAAAGAAGTCCAGTGTGCAATTCCCAAATGCCTTCATGCTCAGAAGGAACTCGATTGCAGTACGCTGCCTTAAAATGGCTTCTTATCGACTAGTCATTACTGCTAAACTATTGCAAGGGAATTAAAATAAATATTAATGTTCGTTATTAAAGGACTAAACTAAAGGACAAGCTTGATTTCAAACGATTAAATAAAGCAGAAGCTATGAACCAGCATGTATTACTTATTGGTCTGCCTTTGTGTAGATTCATTTATATCCCCTTCGGTCCGTGGGGTCAGCCGGCTGGACAAATTTCTGGACCCTATTCTCGCTCCGCATTGACAGCTAACGTTCTTATGACCAGTTGAATAGCTGCATGGACTATTTAGGTACATAGAAAAATAATGTTGTAGTTCTGACTTCATTTGCTGTTGCGTAATGCTTGAAGTTTCAAGATGGCGTCGAGCGCAAGTGGTCCTTCTGCGTCAGCTTGCAGAAAGAAAGATAATTATGTATTTTTCTGTTTATCTAGCAATATTTTTTTGGCTTGTGAGTTGAAAAGAAAATAGTAACGATTAGTTTGATGTGCTTGCTCACTTTCTAAAACCATTTTAGTAGAATATTTTGGTAAGTAAACCATCGTGTCCAGGCGGCTGAACATCAGGGCCTAATTGTTGTTTCGTCCACGTAATTATCCAGTTGCGAATCCTGGGGATACATAGGGTAAACGGTGTCTCTCCATTGTAAGAAAGAAAATTATTTAGTTATTTTGTTTTATTGTATCACTCTTTTATTTTATTTTATATATTTGAGGAAGATGCGAAGAAACTGCGTTATATAGCAACAAATTTGGAACATTTTGAGTGTTTTTTTTTTATTTCACGTTATGTCTACTCATTCGTTTATCCTACGCTTCGCCACTAAAGCTAACCTAATAATAACACTGTGCAACAGCGTGGTTGTTGTGGAGTCTATTACTTTACCTCTCCTCCATCTCCACCTTTGCATACCAAACCACTGGCTAATTAAACATTAAAATATTTGTTTTTATTTATCAGTTTGTTGACACTTATTATTTTGAGTTTCTGGCAGAAAAGAATATAGAAATAGAAGTAATCGAAATCTATATTAATAGGAATTGGGAGTAACATTTAAAAGAATCCGTATTTTTATCAGTAAAGCCATAATTTAGTATTCTGCCATTAATTAACTATTTTATTTAGTTTTCTTTCATATATTTTTAGTTTTCTATAGGTTCCCAGAAAACCTCCCACCCGTGATTGTGCATATGTTTTCCTCGTCACGCAAGTAATCAAGGAGGACGGGACAAGTCAAATATCTATCCACAAAGAGGTTGTGACCAGAAAGTACCGTTACCCAATTTGCAGTTTCCCACAACTCTTCTCCAAAATATTAATCAAAATAATCAAGTGGAGTCCAAAATAGTCAATCTTCAGAAACTTCCCATGCCTGATCATGTGCACCGTATATTTCATTCAGATTGGTCCTCACTTTCCAAGATTGCATTTGATGTCCCCTTGAGTACTGTGTATTGCGTCGAAGAGTTACGCCTATTTATTGTGAAAACCAAGTTTGAGTGTTAAATGTAAAATACTCTTGAGTTTTCCTCAATTTCATACTGAAGACTCAAGTGTCTTCAGACTTATACGTTAATGTGTACAAATAGGCAAAATTGACGTGTCTAAACATTCTTATTCAAATTTTTCAAAGAAGGTTGTTTATTTTCGCGCATTACATGTTAAAACCAATTGGAAAAAAATATTTCCAGTAAATATCGACTGAACAGCTGATGTGGTTCCCTACTAAGGGTACTTACTTCTATTGATATTTAGCCTCAATTTACATGCATGATCTTTCAGTCTTTAAGTATATCAAGGTTATTAAAATATTTTTGTGTCTCTTAAATATGAATCCTTGGAAACAATATTGTAATTCAACATGATAATTACTACTGATCATTATCACATTTTACAGTTATATCTTAATATTATGTCAGCTCAATTGATTATAAAGGACTTGCTATTATTTTTGTCTCTAGTGGCGACAACACCTGTTTCCTTGGGGCTGCCGTGTGTTACTAATCTACAGTGTCAGAAAGTAGATCCAAAATCAAAGTGCATAGCTGGAGTATGTGACTGCGCAACGAGAAATAGTTCTTGTACTGCTCAGAATAGAGGCTGTTATGCTGGAACCTTCCAAGTAAGTACTGATTATTTCTGTTTAATTTCCACTGAGAATTAACGAGTACAAGGGAAGAAGGGGAAAGAGGATATCCAAGAAATGTGGTTTCTTGTAAAACATATTTTAAGGTCTAACTGTCTTATTTACTCCCTTGTATTTAATATTCTAGAAACCGTTATAACCTGGATTGCGTTTTTGAATTGAAACTTTCCCAGCGGTTAGTTGTCATTATGTAGCAGTTGTTACGAGTGAAAGCTTACTTTTTTATTTTTTGATGGACATCCCCCTTCTTTCCCTGTACTATTCTATTAGTTATTACGAAGGGATTTTAAAAAAATGCTTCATGAATTCATTTAGGACTTAAGGGATACACTAGATTCTATTAGTGAGATTTCTTTCTTACCATGCATCTGTATCCTCTCGAGCTCTCTCCGTCTTCCTTGCTCTATGCTCTAATAAGAACTATTAGAAAACAATTATAGAGATGAATATGTAAAAGTTCAACTGTTGACGAATTGAAACGATAAATAATAATAATAATGAAAAGAATAGACCTAAGATTGTATACCTAATAAACTAATGGAGGCGAGTGATTTTGTGACTCTTTCTGAATGACCTGTTAAAATAAAATAAAGTGTTCCTTTTTTCATTTTACGGATACACGAATTACATCAATTATGAAGAGCATAATTGAATCAATGTATACATGAATGATAAATAATTCAGTGCTTTATGTAATGAACATGAATTGCATAGTCTTTTGATAAATGGGATTGCCTCCGTTATATGTATTAATGAATAAGTAGTTGAATGGTAACAAAGGAATATACACACCTGTCATATAACGTTCTTTAAGAAAATTGAACAATTTACAACTAAATTACATCCATGAATGAACGAATGAATGAATGAATATTAAATGAAAGTCTCACATTACGTATACGAATCATGCTGAGTACACTCATTTACTAACACACTGAATGAATGAATTATGAAACGAATTTTTATTTTACGTGTATAAATTATACTTAATACTCTGTATACAGCCCATTCAGAGGCAAATAGATTAGACTTACTTATATGAATGAATTATGAAACTAATCCATTATTATCTCAAGCGTAAGAGCTTCGGAATAAATGCACTAGGATCTAGTAATAGTATTTCGAAAACGTATACAATTAAAAAGGGATGTTGGGGTAAGTTGCTGTTCACCCATTTCTATACTACAATATGAAAAAATATTAATAACTGCTTGGAGTATGTAGAGTGTACGATGCAGGAGTATGTATGATTAGTAGCTTCTGGTTCCTTGTACTTATATGAGCGTTTGTAAAGAGTCGCATGATAACAAAATATACAACGAAACGGTGTTGAATGCGATTGAATATGATGAAAAGTGTTAAATCGTGTATGTATATATGTATTACCTACCATCCATATAGATTCAGACTATTAGACCAATTAGCTAAGAAAAGAAAAATGCAATAGCTTTAACGAGAAAAGGATTTTTATTCATGGCCTTGAATTAAAATGTGTGAGAGGGTCGGATAAAAGATATTAGGGTAAAAGTTAGAGGTTAATGTGATAATACCTGGACAATAGTAATATCATTATACTGCTGATATTTATTGATCTTACTGTCCTTTTTCGAGAATGTACTGTTGTTTAAACTTAGTGTAGGGAGAAGGCTAGATCGCAAGTAGCACGATATTGCTGTATCTCTAATGTGTTCTTTAGCCTTGCACGAAATTACAAAGGTTCTACTGAAAATTCAAACTTTGTAATCTCATACTTTCAGAGACAAAAGTTCTTATGCGTTTAAAGCTTTCCGCTTGTGCCAATTTTTATATTCCCTACTGTTGAACCATCTTCATTGTTATAATTTTAGGTATTCACTACAACAATGAATGTAATAGAAAGTCATCAATCAGTGCAGATATGAAGTTTCTTTTCCGGGTAGTCTGAACTCTCTACATTGGAATATATAGAAGCAGGATTGGGATTTCGTGCAGTAAAAAAGAAAAACTTAGGAAGATTACGATAACCTTAAAGAAAAACTTATTTCTCATTACCTTTGTACTTAGAGAAAACTAAACTCCACTGTGCTCGAGCCTTGTACTACCGTGCTGCCTTCGTTTAATTGAGTGGCAAATGCAACGACTCCTCGTTTAAACCTTGTTAACGATGTTCTCATACGCTATGCACTTGAGTACGTTATCATCCCGTCACCCCTAACTGTATTCTCTTTACAGTACAGTTACGTCATATGTCGCTCTTACTGTGAATAAACTTTATATCAAGTAAAGTGTAAAGCTGAAACAACAAGGCTGTTAGGGAGTGTTGCAGAGATGTATATAAATTACGTGACGTTACAGGAAAAAGATAATTGGTGCGTTTCATCAACCTTCGTTCAGGTTTTAACGAGTCGCTAGTTAACTAAATTTATGTACGAGGAGTACATATATTACAAATGGCTACAGAAATGGAAATACATTGAATACTTACGTAGCAACCAGTTTTATTTTTCCACATAACCACCCTACATTGAGACACATCCGAATGATGTAAGAGCGCCACAATACTTGCTGCATAAAAGTGATCCGTTCAACGTCTGTATGATGCATGAAACGTTTATTTTCAAGACGAACTTTGAGCGGACTTAACAAGTGAAAATCACTTGTTCCTATACACAGGACGTATTTCTTTATGAATATCCTTGGTAGGAAAACGTTTCGCCCACAAAAAACGCGCCAATCCAAGCTTCTCCTCTAATATACATTCCTCCAGCACGGTAAATATTGTCACGCTCTCAATGATCCGTGGCGCTACTCACTGACTTACAACGAAGTATTAATTTGCTGCTACCTGGTGACAACTTTCTAAAATACTCACCAATATTTATTTTTATCCCCCACCAGTTTGTAACCTTCTCTATCAACATAGAATATATAATCAATACTGGACCAACCTTGATCGATATTCGACGTTAGTGACCCAGTGTATGGGCCGATATTCTGTGCTGTTAGGGTATTACCAGTGGCGGCTCATCAGATGAAGTTTGATAAAGTTCAGCTTCACTTATTATTTTGATACGCATTAACTAAATAGGCATTAATAAATATTAATAGGGTCAGAAAGTCAGTCAGCATAGTCTAAGATCAGTAGTTGTATTACCAGCATCCTCTTTTAGCCCAGAAATTCTAGAATATATGTTAACGAACAAAGATAGTAAGTAGGAACTTGTTGATGGATGAACGAACGCTTTGGTAGTACTTCACCTATTATTTGTGTCACGAGCCGCCACTGGTATTTACTGACTCTTTTCTCTATTTCAAAGCTCTTAAAGTTATTTAATGACTCCTCAATTCTTAACAAAGATTGATTAAACCCATTCAACGGCAAACAAATTAACCTCTGATGTTTACACACTGTTTGCAGCTGCTACACAAGCTTTAAAACCTCTTCAGTTACCCCTCAACTATTACCTTCCATCTGGTTGCTCACCTGGATATCCACTACAATTGCGTGTCAGTTTTTCTGGAGATCTTTTGGTTTTCGGGTTCAACAAGCATAATTAAATATATAAAACACAAATTTAAGGTGAACCCGATGACAATATACTGAAGTGCTTATAGAAAGAAAATAACTACTTTTTACTCCATTTTCAATTTTCTGATGACTTGTACACGACTTGTTTTACGATTTCCTTTATATATGGTCTCCATAAGAGCACTTATGGGTACTGTTATATATTACAAAAGTATTTTTTTTTTTTTGGACATGCGCGCATGTACGAATTTTGTAAGAAATCCTTGAAATAAAAAATATATATATATTATATGAACAGAAAATACTATTATCATAAATTACAACAAAATCTTATTGAAAGAACATTATCATAATCCAAGCCTGAAAAATGCGATATTTGATCAAAAATTTTAAAACCATGAAATTGCTAGAAAGAAACAGAAGAAATCTTCATAATCACCTGTTGTAAGAATTCCCACACATCACAATGATGGAGGCCTGAGTCAAAGTTGTCTGAAGGCCTTACAAAATAAATTCAAACTCAAAAACCACAATGATGGCGTTAATTCAACATACGCCGCTGCTAAAATTTTACCGCATTATGCAGCTGCCTACACTGCGTATGTGTAAACTCGTCCCTGAATGTGTATTTACTCAAATTTTAAGAATTAATCTAATTGCCAATGTAATTTATTCACTGGCACTGCTAGAGTAATTGCTCAGATTTCAGTGTTATGGGAGAACATTTTGCCATGATTAGTAAAATTGTAGTCAATTATTTTCCACGGCTCTTGATTTAACATAAACAGAGCTAAAGTACCCACTCGCTCTCTCTCCCTCTCTCTCTCTCTCTCTCACACACACTCACACACATATTTAAGAAGTAACATTCAGTCTTCAAGGTTCAATGCAGGCCTCTTCAACCTACGACCTGCGTAGCGATATTGACTGAGTACACAAAACAAAAACAAAATTACTACATTTGACCCAAAAAGAAATAATTAAAAACGCAGGAAGTAATTTGGTCCTTGAATATTATACTCACTATTTAATACTAAATTGTTTGCTACTAACAAAACATGCAAAATAATTACTGTATGAAAATGATTGGGTAAGTGCAAAAGTTCTAGCCGTTTGAACATTGACAGCTTAGCTGAATACTGGCCTCACATATAGCGCTGCCAGTGCAAGAATCTGTAGATACATTATCGAGGAAACATTAGAGGAGCAACAGGCAAATGCAGTGAGTGTGAATGGGCAGACGGTGGCCACGTATTGCGACTGGAAATGAAGACCGATAAGGAGTATATCAAACATTGTTTACTTTCTGCGTTCGATAAAGGCAATAATGCGACCGCAGCTTGCCGTAATGTTCCGCCAATGTATGGTGAAAATGCATTTGACGATAGCTCATATCGTCGGTGGTTTCCAAAAATTCTGGGATGGAGACAGAAGTTGTCAAGATCAATCACGATCTGGACAACCATCAGTGTTTCCGAAGGGGATGTCGACCAAGCCATTCAAAACGACCATAATCTACACGTAGAGAAATTAGCAGAAACCTTACAGGTATAGAGGACAACAGTTGAAAGACGTCTCGAAACGCTGGGATTCCCCACTAACTTCGATGGTTGGGCTCCACATCGCGATGTGTGATTCCTTGCTTTGTTGTTACAAAAATGACCAGTTCTTGACAAGCAGTGTGACGATTGGTGAGAAGTGGGTTCTGTACTACAACGTAAAACGTAAAAGCACTGTATGTCGCGTTTATGAACCTCCTCCAACGACGTCCAAACCAGAACTTCATCCCAAGAAGTTGATGTTAATTGTGTGGTGGACTGTCAAAGGAATAATGCAGTGAGAGGTTCTGGAACCGAACCAACCATTAATGGTACCTTCTACTGTCGACAGTTGGACAGACTACGAGCAGCACTGTGATCGAAACCACTACGCCTCGTCAATCGCCAAAGAGCCATCTTCCACCATGATAATACCAACCAGAAAGATGGCAAGAGGTCATCGATTGCATTGGCGATTATGCACTGTCCTAGGGGAGTTCCATTTTGCGTTGGTCCTACTTATACAGTATATCCACAACAAAAACGTACCCAATACTGTTTTACTTTTGAGTTGATCCGTTTAATGCGGCCCTACTAGCCTTCTTACTACTTAGCCAATTGCAGCGCTGACGAAAAAGGTTGAAGACTCCCTGTTCTAACGGATAAGGTTAGTCTTCAAATTGGTAACAAGAAAGCAGGAAAATTAGAGGCTTGTTGCCGAACAGCGTGATTTAGATTATCCAGGACATCCCTCAGTTTCTATAAGCAAATGTTGGGATAGTACAAGAACCTAGTATAATGCTGTATGTGCTGATTCCCCTTTTCCCCGGAAGAGTTCTCGTCAAAGATCGTCATCCTTCAGACTTTGTGATGAATTAAGACACAGACAGAAAATTTCGCAACAAGGGCCAATACGATGATTCTCATCACTCATGAATTCAAAATTAAGATTAAACTATCGACATACGCTCTAAGCGAAAGTCATTACTTATTATTTATTAAATTTTGGATATGTTATTACCGCGCAAAGATCAAGCACGTAAATAAAAACAGTATCATTCATAAACACACGAAACGTTTTCATTTTCAGTAGTTCAGTTGACCACATAGGTCGTTACAGTTTAGCCACTAACGGAGAAATTTAAAATAATAAGGTTTGCTGGGACTCAAAACTACAACCCAAGTACATTATCAGGAAACATAGGAAATTAAGCTAAATTTTGTTGAACATATTTTACTAATTCTTATTTGCTTTCTCACAAAGACCTTGTCTAGTGTAATTGTTCAAAAGTGCACAAACAAAATGCCGGCTGACGTGATTTTTTCAATGTGTTACTAACTTTACAGATATAGGCAGAGAAAAATATCTTCTTATTATAAAGAGGATAAAAAGATTAATACTTTTTTATGTAAGATAGAAAGTATTATTCTATCTTACATTACAAATCAAAATATTAAAAGCAGAAATATAAAAAAAAATTAAATCAAAATATTTTTGTAAATTTACTATTTATATTTATTCTACGGACGATCGTAAAATCTTTTCGATCCCTTTTGAACGTCCATAACCATAGATGCCTAGACAGTCCATAAGATATAAATTAATGATTTATTTTATTTAAAAAAATACATTCTATGCGGTTCTATAAACCTTAGTGATTAATTGCATGGTATAACAGCAATTTTTATTGTATTGATGCGTTTTGTTTTTACAGTGTCGCTCGACTGGACATTGTCTCAGTTGGTTCTTTGTGTGTGATGGAAAGAAAGACTGTCCGGACGGTTCAGATGAAGAATGTGGGCCAGGGGTGGACAAATGCCCTGAACACTCTTTCCGTTGTGGGAATGGTCAATGTGTTTCGCGGGCTGGACGATGCGACGGCAATAGAGATTGTCCTGGAGGAGAAGACGAACTTGGATGCAGAGGTCGGAAAAGTAAGTGAATTTCAATAAATACTTTGATCTCGTCTTTGAAAGTATTATTTCATTTAAATTATACATTATGGCGTTTTGATATTTAGGAGGTTCTATATCTTAGGCCTCTCTATAGGACGTAGATTCTCCTAGCAAAATTTCATTGTAGATTGCGATATGATCTCATTGACGGTCTCCTTGTAAGGATAGAAGCTCGGTAGGAAATTTCAATGAGCTTTTTTATTTTTCCTCGTAAAATCAGCAATTGAAAACAAACCAAAGTTTCTAGGTCATCTTAATTTGACAGGAAATGCTGTAAGTGTAGACTATATCTGGCCCAATTTACAAGTTGTCTTATTCACATCCATCGATCACTAGGCATTACATTTTGTATGGATCCATGATTTTGCTGCAGGGGACGGTTTTAATGTTTCACTATATTTTATAATAAGACAAAAAAGACTCTCCCCTTTGATTTATCTGCCCCTCCCCTCCTTGTATCATTGGATTATATGTCACTGCATAGTGCAACATTTGGTTGGCAAATCACACACAATTATAAAAATCATGCGATCAGTGAATATAACTTTTTGAGAAGTAGGGGGAAATTTCGACTCTCCCGGTACGGTGAGGATTTTTTTTTCGCTCCTTTCAAATGTTGATTCTGCTCTACTTTACTAATATTTGAATTACACATAATAACTCTTCTCGATTTAGACTGCTCGATCTGCACAACACTGTATTAGAAAAGGAAAGTTTCTTAATAACACTTTGTCTACTAGAGGAAGTCTTTGGAGCAATGCATAATTTAAGTTTGTTGCTACAAAAAACACACTTACAAGTTTCCGCTTTGCCATTTTGGATTAAGTCTGCAAGTGTACATTTGAAAACAATTTGGAAGAATATTTGAACATCAGCATGCATTGTGGTGTTCTGAAAAGTGCAGAAGACATAAAAACATAATGTGCCCGTCGTTTCGTAAGCGTATAAAGATATATTGCATCAAGGGAAAGCTTTTGTAGATTCCATAATAGACGAAATGGGAAAGAGTTTTAATGACACTGCTAGGGGCCTAATAAAAGCATATGCTATATTTGAGAGTGCAAAAGAATTCCGTAATTCAACGGAGGAACAAATAAAAAATCTCTGTATCTTATTTTGTGGTCATGACTTGGACGTGGAATCAATTACAGCAGATTGCAAATCTTACAAGTTTTTTTTTAAAGAGAGAGAGAGATGCCCGACGATGTTAACAGTGTGAAATCTTTGCTTAACGCATCGGGTGGTTCTGATAACTTAAAATCACTGTTCGACTTGTTATTGTGTGTTCCCGTTTCCACAGCTATTGTGGGAAGAACTTTTATCTCAATGAACAGAGTATTAACGAAGCTCAGAAATCGAATGGGAGAAGACACATTGGATCAATGTATGCGCATTTCTAGTGAAGACTCTGATGACCCAACTGAAGAGTTTATTTCTGCAGTGATTGACAAATACGCAGCCAGAAAGTCACGTAGAATACGCCTCCTAAGGATTTTGCGCTTCATTCATTTCTTACAGTGTTGTTTCTATTGAATTACATTTTGTATTCCATAATTCGTTTTGTTACTTTATGGACAAAAATGTTATACAGAACATCATTTACATTGTGCAAAATACATATTTTTTTTTTAAGCAAAATTGAGTTTGCAAAATTTTTCGGAAACCTTTGAGCATTACTGTGCCTAATTTTTCTGTTATTTCCATCGAAACACTGTATTCAACATTGCAAATTGATTTTATAACGATCTCTTCCATTTTTCCCACACGGTCACTTACTTACGACCTGTTTTTAACTTCATTATTCTTTCCTTGTTACGTTTGGCAGATAGATCCCTCTTAAATTTCTAAACCCTCCCCCCACACCTTGCATAAAAGTCTGAATTCATCTCTGAGCTAATCTGTTCCCGTATCAACACAAATGCAATAAGTCTGCGAGAATTTTCGTACCATTCACGACTTGTTTTCTTCGTAGATCTCTCCAGAACTTTACACAAAAAAGTCGTTGCATCGTCGTTATTAACTTCCATATTTAGCGAATTTTGCAGCACAAGAAATATTTTTGTAATCTGTTCACCTGTACACGTCATACTTGTGACACTATTGCTCCCAGGGGAGAAACCATACAACTTGGTACTTTCTTTTGGTTCCACAAAACTTGGCAAGTCTCTGCATCTAATTAAATGTTTCTTCCTGTTGTCTGTCTTGCTTGCAGAAACCCCGGTGGGAATCATGACTCAGCCTGTGTGTTTTTTATTGAATAGATGTTAAAAATGATGACATAAATAGTATTTTATTTTGTTCGCCTTAATTTTGTGTATGAATACATACTAAAGATAATTTGAATGACAAAAATGAATAAAATTTTACTCTCAGCCTTTGGTAAGTTTTTCTTTTGGTGTTGTTCTCTTTATGACGTTCTGTTTTCTCGAAATTCAGTTTATTTGTAATTCGATTTTTTTTAACGTTAGATCCATCTTGATATTCGATTCTTTTTTCAACATTCCATTCTTTCTTGCTCTCATTCACTTCTTTCTAGTATTTTATTCTTCTCAACTTATTAATACGTTAAGAAGTATTCTACACTTTCACCATAATAGCTTTGTCTATCTCATTTCTCTCTTGTTCAACGTGTCTCTGTCATAGGTGTTCAACCTTGTAGAGTTTTTCCTATTGTACTTATTTTTGTGATAGTTTATCACTGATACGCAATATTGATAGATAAAAAAGCTGACAGATACACTGAGAAACAAGATGAAAAGTAACGAGTTAAAAATCATATTTATTTTAAACTATTCCTAGTAAGGAAGTTAAACAGTATTGTTGAATCTTTCAGTATCCAAACTATACAAGATCATAAACAGGCAAGGGCGCCCATCATGAGGGGCAAAGGGGGTGCTCGCCCCCCCTTCCTACCCAGAGAAAATTATATTTTGCAACATAGAAAACAAAAATAAAATGTTTATATGTTCTTTCAATTTTTTATTTATTTATTATCAACACAAAAGGCTTTATAGCCCAATTAGACTGTCGAAATTTACATTGCTCATTTACAGACATTTTTATTACAATATTTCTAATTGCTTTGGAAGACATATCACATATATCCAATTCGATGGAAATTCTATGCACATTTCTTTGTAGGTAGTAAATCTCCAGATTGATGACTTCGTCATTATATTGTCCTTGCCTTTCTGCAGTGGAAGAGACCAGTGTCGTCTACGCGAGTTTTTAATGACGGGACACAAAACTGTAACAATAATACTTAGTCTGTGCAGTCTAACCTATTTTGAATCAGAAATGCTATATGCCTTTACTCTAACAAACATAAACATAGTACATTTTCTCTAATGGAGAAACGTTAAACTTTCTTTCCATCCTTATTACAAATCCTAGCATTTTAAATGCTTCATTTTTAATATTTGTCATGTGGCTGCTAAACGTTAATTTCATATCAAACGTGACACCAAGATCCTTAACTACGTCGGGTCTACTTAGTGCAATGCAAACCTATGAATTAAATAATTAAATCTATAAATCATTTTATTTCCACTAAATTATCAAACTTCGTATTGACTAAAGTTGATTGATAGCGTATCAGTTAGTAAAGTTGTCTAAACCATGCGGTAGCTTTATGTATCTTTCATGAAACTAATTTTAGCATATATTTTGAGGTCATCCGCCAATAGCACTTTTTCATAATCGGGTATGAATTCCGGTAGGTCACTAATGAACAACAGGAATAACAACGGTCCCAGATTCGATCCTTGCGGGACTACTGACAGTGATATTCATCAGATCTGCATTCCTTAAATAGAACAGGCTGCCTGCGGTTAGTTAGACAAGAGTAGATGAACCTAATCAAGGATGGAGAGAAGTGATAGTGATTTAATTTATCTAGTAATACATTGTGATTAACTCTGTCAAACGCCTTTTCAAAATCAATATAAATCACATTGACTTGCTTTCCTTCGTCCAACGAGTTTGCAATAAAATATGTAACAATTGCAAGGTTCGTTACCGTGGATTTTTGTGAAACAAAGCAATGTTGCTTAGTTGAGATAACTGGCTTGACATGATTAATAATTCGTTGATATACAATATATTCAAAGACTTTTGGCAAACTAGTAAGATTGCTATAGCCCTGTGGTTGGTAATTTTTCGTCTGTCGTTTGTTTTATGTATAGGACAAACTAAAGCAGATTTGTATTTGTTAGGGAAAATGCATGTTGTTTAGTGGCAAGTTGAACGCAATCAATAGGGAATATTTAAAAAGAAATCAATACGTCCTTTGACTATAAAGGAGGGTATGGCATCAGATCCAACTGTCGTTACGGATTTTAGATTCTTGATAGCCTTTTCTATTTAATTCAAATGTATTTGGTCAACAGACAGTATTCCAATTTTTTTCCTAACCCCTAGAATTACCATCAAAATTACTGAACGGTTGAGAAGAGGATACAAATACTGATTGGAAATACTGTGCAAACGTATTAACTATTGCATCATTGTTACAAAAATCTCGACCTTCAAATTTTGAGGGAAGATGTTTTGTTTTTAATAAATTTGGACTGGATCTGATATTATTTTCAGAAATTGATATAAAGGTCTTATAGGCTATATTTATAGCTTTCTTAACTTCCCTAAGCAGTCGAACAAATTCCTGATAGTAGGGTTTTATTTTCAATTTTGTATGTGGTCTTTATATGATAAATTGTTTTTAATCATGAGTTTCCTAATAACGTCTTTAATAAACCAGCACGGATGCTTTGGAGCAGAGTTTCTTACGGAGGGGACACATTTCCCAAATATTTCATAAATAATATCATAAAGTTTACTAAGTCATTAACATTATTATACTCTTTTAAGCATTCCCAGTCAACTTCCAATATACTTTAATGTAGGTTTAATGTACTTCACGGCATTGTTCTTTTTAAGTTTTTGCGCTCTTAATTTAGTAAATAATGTCGTGATTAAGCTGTTCACTGATTAACTTTTAGAAAATCATTAAAAAAAACTGTCGCTTTATCGTTGCTCCCACCCCCTCTGAAAATCAAAACATAAGCGTCCTTGTAAACAGGATATGTCATATTTTGACAACTTCCGTTATTACAGTAATATTTTATATATTCCTACTTCCCTTCTCCCTTTTTATAACCAAATACCTAGTATTGCGAATGTTAAAAAGAAAAACAACAATGCTTTGCAAAACTCTGCAAAAACTATTTTTGTGGTATATCAAGAGGAGAATGGAAATTGTAAAGTTGCCAGGAAACATTTGCCTCTCTACTGAACAAATGGTAGTCACAGCTTTTGTGCTAAATCTATTCATCAAATGAAAAAAAACGCGTTGGAAAGAAGGAGATATATGCATATAGATTGAGAGATTAAATCAATGGATCGATTTTGGCGGATGTCTTGTGAAAGGACGAACTCAGGGAGATTTTCCTTTTTTGTCATTAGACTAATGACGTAATCTATTGTAACCAATGACCTATTCGTTAACATGCTATGTGTCGTGTGGAAAAGATATCTATATTCTTTGTTCATCACGAAAGGCACATTAAGTCATGCAACAATATGCGTAAAACATTGTATGTTATAAAAGCAACTGAAAGAATTGGAACAGCTTGGTTGGTTCTTTAAAGAAGACAGTCTGCAGCCCCAAAGCACCTCTGTAGGCTGTATGATTTAAACAATTTGTGACCAGAAATAATATATTTTTGAACTAAGCAATTTACTCGAACAATAAAACCTTCAAAAGAAACTAATTCATAACCTTTTATTTCATTCTTTAAATTAATTAATTCCTTGTTAAACGTTAAGTAAAACAAGGATATACAATTTTCTTTTCGGAAAGTTAATTTGTCTTACAATTTTAAGATAAATTGCTTTGGAAAGACTCATTTCTGATCTAGAAAAGGAAAGATTTCCTCTTTAATGTTATAATCAAACAAATAAAGTAAATATTTTCCCAACATTGTGAAATTGCAACAAAAGTTCAAAGCAACCATAATAACTTATATTACGAGAATGTCATTTTGTTTCTATTGGTTCCAGAGATTATTATATCATGTGTTGGATCTTCAAAGATCTGATTTTACAACGCTGTATTTTCAGGATAAGAGATACTCAACAAGAACATATTATTTTCTTCTTAGACTTTCTCTTCATTCATCTTCTGACTATTAACTTGTAATTTTATTGTACACTTCGTTCTGCTCAGAGAAGAATCACCATTGAAGTTATTGCGCTATTGGCGTTTCATTTGTTTCCTTTATCACTCTGTCATTATAAAAATTTTGCAAGAAAATTAAAATCTTAATTCGTCACAAATAACTAAGGAACACTGTCCTTTATCCTTGGTGCATGCTTTTATATGGAATGACACTCGTGCCTTGCTTATCCTTTCTTTTAGATAATTTATTCAAGTTCGATTTTAAAAATCACTTGCTTACATGGTCACTACCTAGAATGACATTTTATGAATGTTAGTTCATAGCTTATCTATACAGTATGTCCCTGAATTAATGCGACAAACTTCGGGAGATGATTTTTCACATCAAAAGAAGACAAATGTTCCTTTCAAAAAATTTCTAAACAGGCATAATAATTAACACGGCATCGTTACTATTGACGCCATATCTCGTCCGTAAGAGGTGCCGGCTTGTCGAATCACAATCGGTTTTGTACCCATGCACCTATTTGAGTAATGTTAATCATTAAAACAATTCCGCATAAACAGATTTAGCAACGTAGGAATGTCATTGTCAAGGAATATAATATGGTTTAGTAAGACAAGCATGGCGATATCTTCTAATCTGTAATTATGAACATTATTTAACGTTAATGTAAAGAAAAAATCTCCAACAAAAGATGGCAGCACTATATCCGTATATGTCTTTTTTTTTTAATCGTTGCACGAAATTTCAATTTAAGCTCCTACAAATTTAAGCCGAAAGAAGTTCTATCCGTTCCGATTTTTTTAAAAAAAATCTTCCTTGTTCATTGTTGGAAGAGCTTTATTGTTGTTATGGATATCCAAACCTATAACAATGAAGCTCTTTCAACAATGAACAAGAAAGAAAATAAAAATCGGCACGAATAGAACTCTTGAATTGGTTATAACCTTTTTTTTTTTCTGAAAGTTTGAAATCTCTCGACTTGAATTTATAGAAGCAGCATAAAAATTTCGTGCAACGATAAAAATATATTAGACATATACGGAGATAGTGCTGCCATCTTTTGTTGAAGGTATTTGTTTTACATTAACCTTAAAAAGATGTACTGTCGTTATTTGTCGAGTTATGACGTTATTGGTAATAATGTTACGTTAGTTTCCAGGGGCTGTAACTCCAAGTTTTATTCAAAAGAACTACGATTGTTTCGAAATTACTTCAAAGAAATTCTTCTCTTGTTTTTATGTAAATAACCAGCTTCCGAAATGTGTTGTATTCTTTCAGAAACACTCTGTATATCATTTATTTCTCTTATTGTCTCATCTCGCTGTGTTACAAGTCAGAAATAAACAAAACAAGTTTAATTATAATACAAAAGCTTTAAATTTCTGGAGCAGTTTTTCCTTGCTTCCACAGGACATTTTGCGATCTTTTGTAACAAATAAATAAATTACTAGTCATATGAAGTATTCTCTGGAGATAATTTTATTCATTTGAACAATAACATTCTCATAAACAGCTATATCGATGTAATGAATATTTCAAATGTTCATACCAGAACTGAAGATAAAATCAGTTAATAATTCCTTTGGTTCATTTGTGTATATTTCTCGCTCATATTGCGTGTATTAAAATGATTTGCGTATGCAAATTATTTCTATTGCGTGTGTGGAAAAAATTCAGCCTATTCAAGTTCTATAAACATGTGATTTTCATGCAAGACTTACAGTATATTATCTATGAATACGAACAGGGTTAAGTGGCAGATATCATCGAGGTTCTAGTGGATGTGTAGAATTTTCTCCAGGACTCTGAATAATCTTTCTAAACTATCAAAATTGTTTATGAATAAATATGCATGGTGTCTAGGATCAATAAGGTCAAAATAATACAGGTCCTAGAGAGGTTCAGGACGAGTAATTTGAGAGAGGACATCGATGATTGAAGATGTTATGATATTACTTCAACTTCAAACTTCCGGTGTAGCACCAAAGCTCCAACACCAACGCTGGTGGTGCTACCTTTCATCCATATTTTGTACTCAAGTATGGTACTCAAACAATCTAGATGTAGCGGATGTATTTATTGTTACTCAATATTTATCATATCTTTAAATTTCTGAATATTTAGTACAGACATTTCGTAATATTCAAATCACGGTTTCTGTTAGGAGTGATGTTTTGAATTAGGTCCGCAATAGCACAAAGTTGATTTAACGCTGAGATATCCACACCTTCACACGGAGACACCTTCTCCACAGAAATCGAATATCAAACGTCTCAGCGACAAATTTAGGGTCACGGAAAGTGTAGTCGATTCACCGAGTAGGCTTAAAGGAGGCCCAACAACAATGATGAGGCAACGATGGCTCTCAGTCCCAAGAAGTAAAAGTGTTGTATTTGTAGGCTCTGCGCACACAGCTGCCAGGATGAAACAGGACTGTGCTGTGCAGAAATTGCCGTCAGAGGACCAAGCACGTCGTAGCCCAATAGCTCATGAAGCAGGGAGTGACTTCAGATGGAGAATAGTTAGACGAGTGGTATTCGATGGACAAGGCGTACTTCCATTTTGAGTGGTTGCATCAATTCTCAAAACACACATGTATGGTCAGTTGATAATATATCTTGACCTCCATAGACAGAAGCTTGCCATAAGAATTGCCATAATAATTTCTTACCATACTCGCAGATAACGAACAGGGAAACTTTAGTTTCGACAGAACAAAGCCGCAATGAATACATCACGTAGAACCATGACACTCTCCGAAAGTGTTTTTCTTGGATTGATCATTTCTCAAGATTTATGGTCTTCCAGATCACCCGTTCTCTCTCCCTTTGACATTTATTTATGGGCACATCTCAATTTCGCTGTTTATTTCACCCATCGTCACACACACACACTAGCACAACTGCGGAAAAACATTCAGCTTTTTGTGACAAGGATTTCTCATCCCACTCTGGCGGATGTTTCTCAAAATTATTCAACGTCTTCACTATGTGGTGGCTGACGCACACTTCTAACATTTCTTGTGACCTTCCCACAGTTCCCATAGGTTGTATGACTTATTGAACAACATGTATCTTCGTTTCCAATCCCTCTGGAGGGCGGAACTATAAATAAAATGAAACTACCTAATGAAAGTATTTTTTCTGCATGAATATGTTCGTTACAGAAAGATCATAATTATTTCTATTAAGTAAACTATTATTTTATGATGTGGCTAGGGTAGAAACGAAAACGTCTGCAAGCTCTGAAGTCTGAATTGACTGTACTCTACGCATTTTGTTTTGAAATACACCAACAAACATTAGTATACTTGAAACAAAATGACAAATACTGTACTTAATCCTTTGAAGTTATAATATTACAATAATGTTGGTATTTTACGTTTAGACTGTTAATTCGAATGATTTGTAATTTTCCACTTTCTACAAAAGAAGTCAGATAACGTTTCAGCCTAATGCCTTAAAAATGAGTTACTCGTTGTGGTACTAGTACTACCATTACTAACAACAATATATGTGTCATTATAAATACATTATATATTATAATTATCCTGACTTTAGTATCTTCGAGTACTTGAAGAACAGCATTGTCAGAAGTGTGAGTGTAAGGGGTCGACAAGCGACGCGACGAGTCGACGATTCACATCAGTTCATTGATCTTTGCAGATATAATGTAGAAGGTTTCTGTTCAAGTATAGTAACTGCAATTGACACATGGATGCGCCAGTATGATCCGTAATCCTATGAAGAAACTATGCAGTGGATGAGATTAGAGGAATAATAGGGCCTATACAACGACGTGTAAAAGAGTAAACAGTCGACATCCAAGCTTGTGGTGACAATAATTTAGGTTTCTGCAGTTCGTCAGTTTGTAAATGGAACAACCCACACTGTTTATTGTGCTAATATCTGCCAGGCAATTGGAGAAGTCATTTTTGAGAAAGATTTAAGAAAATGAGGCGTATGCGCGAACAAACATTCATGTGCTATCTTTTAACATAGCGCATAAACTTTTGTTCGCTCATACGCCTCAAATATCAAAAGTTGTTCACAAACTTTGAGACAACCTCGTCGTCTACACACAGCACAAGTGCCGAGAATTAATTACCTGAAAAAATGTGGGTTGAAGGAAACAAACAAAGTAGCACCCCTACAGTTCAAACCTAATCTTTAATAGTTATTCATTGGTCCAAAATGTGAAGTAACACCCTAGGAAAAGGCGAAGTCAAGAAAGTGAGACAGCAGTTGAAAATGTATTTACAAGATAAAGACGAAAATTCTTCGCGAACAGAAATAAAGCTTAGGCGTCGATGACACATGTGCAGTGTACAAAAGAATGCGATAAAATTTCCCTGAAGTTGCAAAGGACGATATACAAAAATATTTCAGCGTTGGTCTTTTTAATACCTTAAGGTCAAACGTTATAAGCTTCTCTCATGCAAGCAAGGATAGAAATACACCGACTGTGGGAACAGCTAAATGAGTCTTGTTAAAAAAAATTGGTATTATAAAACTTAATAAATATTATAATTTAACACTTTTGATAACTTTAAATAAACTCACAATGTTAATAGCAAATGGGAATTTATTGCTGTATAGTGATGCATAATGCATCATGAGTAATGAGTAAAATTATATTTTAAAAGTGTAATTATGCAATCATTCTTTGGATGAAGATTTCAAGGAAAAGACAGAGATTTTGCAGATCGACCATGACACTACTACTTGGGAAATCTACCCTCATTAATAGAAATGACAAAATGAATAGCGGTTGGTAGCGAATATGACGAACTTGTTATGAAGTTAGCTCTCTCTCTCTCTCTCTCCTCTCTCTCTTCCTCTCCCTCTCTCTCTCTGCGTGCGTGTGTTTCTTTATTACAGACAGTATTTGTGTGTCTGAAGGGGAACGTTGTATTTTACTTATTCATAGAGAGAAAGCTCGGGATGACCATTACATAGAGTAGAAGATTGGTTTTCCTGCAAATTCTAAGCGGATGATGTGGTAGTATGTCAGGCGTTTTTTTCACGACGATATCATTCATCTGAACCACAAGCATGCTACTACAGTAGTGCCACGTTTGAACTATTGAGCATATCTTTGAATGGCAATTAGGCAAGGAATATTTTATTTAATTTGAACAAAACTTCTATTGTAACATTTGGCTAAAAATACCAACATTTTTCCCTACTTGAACCAAATGATTCTTACTGTGCAGTCTATCAAATATCTTGGGCTACATCTGGACGCACGCCTTACATGGAAAATGCATTGAGAACTTTTACAACTCTTTTCATCAGTTTATTAAATATGTTTTCCGCAAACACTGGGGAGAATCAACCAAAAATTTGTTTCTATTATTTAATTAACTTCATCAGGCGAAACTATTGTATGGTAATATTCTCTTATTCTTGCCTTTCAAGTACCCACAATTACAAATTAATTTGAGTCTCTCTCTAATATAGTCTCTCCCAAAAGGTTTTCTTTCCTGCCTAGTCCTCCCAAACAAGCTGCGTTTGCTTAACTAAATATCATACTCTTTCCTTTCCTTCATACAAAACCATTCTGATTTACCTACTTAAAAGTATAGTTGGTCTAAAAATTCCCTGCTTTCTATATTACAATATTTACCGGCATTTTACCTTCAACATAAAAAACGCTTCTTCCTTGTATTTTAAAAAGTTTCCGAACTCTCTTAAATCTTTCTTCGCCACTTTCTTGCACAATCTATCACTCTTATACCTATATCCTTCCGTGATTTATAAACATTTTATTTCCTGGCTCCGCTTCCTAGAGGACCTAGACAAGAGGGTTTGGAAAGCTATACCTCGCGACTTAATGGATTGCAACTTTCCTCATCACCTACAAGTCTGCTTGGATGCTTCGCCTCCAAATACACAAGTGGACAAGCCAGAACAGCTATTTATTGAGGGTGAAACATTGATACCTCGTATCTACAATTTTTGTTACCTAAAGTTGTTGTTATCTAATTATTGAAAGGAAGAAACTCTGGGTTTTCCACTTGAAACCTTGCAACAAGTAAACCAAGCGGTAAATTGATCGTGGAAAGTCCGTCATTTTTTCCCCTTTAAATAATTAGATAGTAATAACTGTAGGTGACAAAAATTGTGGAAGCCGGCCGAGTGGTCGAACGGTGTGCGGCGGTAGACCATCGGCTCGAAGATCATGGGTTCGAGTCCCGGCAGAGGCATGGATGCAGATTTTAATAGCTAAAGGCGAATCGTGACGAACCGAAGTCCAGAGTTACTAGACTGTCCCAAATAAAAAGTTTTCTCTTTTTTTTTAATACAAAAATTGTAGATAGGATGTATCAATGCCTTGTTATTTGTCTGATTATGACTATCGCAAACTACACGTATATTCCTGACTTCTACAACATTTCATATTATTGTAGAAAGCGTTAGATAATTGATTTCGTATCTCCTCAACCACAAATTAACTTTGGCTGTAACATTTAAGATAATTTTGGTGTACCCGTCACTCTGATCCATCGCAGAACCAATCCCAAAGATTTATAAAAAACTACCTTATAAAGACACTTCCTTAAATTATAATTGTTAACTATTTTTATACACGTCGTACGAATCTAACCGTTTTAACGAGACTGTAAATCAAGAGCGTCGCCAGGAATTTTCCCAAGGGGGCAATATTAAGAGAACATTATATATATATTGTGGCCTCCTTCTACCGGAATATAGGAGGTGAATATCCTTCCCAGTGTTCGTCTAGAGAACCTGAGAAAACCTTACCTTGAAACGACAAACACCTGGTAGGATATTCTCGGACGACGTAGCTGAAAGGTAGACATAAAATGGGGGAATTGACACTAGGAACCAACGGAATAAGAAACTCAAGTCTTATAGAAGGTGGGTTTATTAACCCTAAGACAGAACACTAATCATGGGGAAATGGACGGAGCGAGTCCCACCAGTGGCAATAAATTTCATACCAAGCGTTCTAATCACAATTCCACTTACCAGACAGACAGGGCTCAGACAAG